>JAWPHD010015187.1:0-56698 GCA_037043455.1 Cyrtodaria siliqua | reverse complement strand
ATGCAAAGTCTCAATATAGAAACTTTGGACCCCGACAGGGCACTGCCATTTTTGACCCCGGGGACTTCATTTGATCAAACTTGATAGTCTAGGCATTGGCGATTATGTTAAAAGAACAAGAGGCCCAAGAGGGCCTGCAGACGCTCTACTTGTATGATGTGATTCAAAAACATAAACATGAGAGAGGCCAACCCAAGAAACATGTTTCCTATATATAACTCTTATGTAAACTTTGGGTTATCGTGGCAGCCATTTTGAATATTTGACGACAACGAAAAACACAAACTTGATAGAGGCCAACAACAGGAACATGCATATGATATTTAACTAGAATGGAATAAGTGGTAATATGTCATTTGATAAATGTCTTTAAATTTGACCTAAGTTTAGTCATGGTGGCCATCATGGATGACTGGAGGCCCCAAAAACGCAAATCTGAGGGGGACTAACCCAAAGATCATTGTGATTAAGTTTCATCAAAATCCTTCAAGCAGTTTCAGAGAAGATGTCATTTTTAACCTTTTCCTATATAACTCTATGTAAACTTTGGGTCGCTGTGGTGGCCATATTGATTATTCGACGATAACGAAAAACACAAACTTGATAGAGGCTAACCCAAGGTACATGTTTATGATATTTCACAAGAATGGAATGTGGTTTCTGAGGAGATGTCGTTTGAAATTTACTAGTTTTAGATATGGCGGCCATCTTGGATGACTGGCGGCCGAAAAAAACACAAATCTGAGAGGGACTATCCCAAATATCATTGTGCTTAAGTTTCATCAAAATCTTTCAGGCCGTTTCAGAGAAGATGTAATTTTTAACCTTTTCCTATATAACTCATGTAAACTTTGGGTCGCCGTGGTGGCCATTTTGATTATTTGACGATAACGAAAAACACAAACTTGATAGAGGCTAACCCAAGGAACATGTATATGATATTTCACAAGAATGGATTAAGTAGTTTCGGAGGAGATGTCACTTGAAATTTCCTTTAATTTGGCCTAGTTTTAGCCATGGCAGCCATCTTGGATGACTGGCGGCCGCAAAAAAACACAAATCTGAGAGAGACTATCCCAAATATCATGCTGATTAAGTTTCATCAAAATCCTTCAAGAGAAGATGTCATTTTTAACCTTTTCCTACATAATTCTATGTAAACTTTGGGTCGTCATGGTGGCCATTTTGATTATTCGACGATAACGAAAAACACAAACTTGATAGAGGCCAACCCAAGGAACATGTATATGATATTTCAGTAGTATGGAATAAGCGGTTTCGGAGGAGATGAAATTTCCTCAAATCTGAGAGGGGCCCTCCCAAGTAACATTGTGATGAAGTTTCATCAAAATCCTTCTAGCAGTATCAGAGGAGATGTTGATTTTATAAAATTGCCAACAGACGGACGACAGACTTTGGCCAGTAGAGCTAAATCTGTTGAAATCTGTCCAGCGGTTCTTGAGAAGAAGATTTTTTAAGGTTTCGACCATATATGGTAATGGCGGCCATCTTGGATGTCGCGCTGACCTAATTTTACCAAATCTAAAATGCATTCACCTACGGATCGTCCATGTAAAGTAAAATGCCTATGATGCTTTGTATCACTGTTTTACAGTGTAACTGTTCTGACCAGTTACTGTTCTAACCGGCTTGTGATGCTTGTTACCACTGTTTTCTTGTGTAACTGTTCTAACCGGCTTGTGATGTTTGGCATCACTGTTTACTTAAGTGTTCTGACCGGCTTTTGATGCTTGGCATCACTGTTTTCTTGAGTAAGTGTTCTGACCGGCCTGTGATGCTATGTATCAGTTTTACTGTGTAACTGTTCTGACCGGCCTGTGATGCTATGCATCAGTTTTACTGTGTAACTGTTCTAACCGGCCTGTGATGCTATGTATCAGTTTTATTGTGTAACTGTTCTGACCAGCCTGTGATGCTATGTATCAGTTTTACTGTGTAACTGTTCTGACCAGCCTGTGATGCTTGGTATCACTGTTTTCTTGTGTAACTTTTCTGGTCAACTTGTGATGCTTTGTATGTTTTCTTGTGTAACTGTTCGGACTGGCTTGTGATGCTTTGTATCACTGTTTTCTGTGTAACTGTTCTGACCAGCTTGTGATGCTTTGTATGTTTTATTGTGTAACTGTTCTGACCGGCCTGTGATGCTTTGTATCACTGTTTTCTTGTTTAACTGTTCTGACCGGCTTGTGATGCTTTGTATGTTTTCTTGTGTAACTGTTCTGACCAGCTTGTGATGCTTTGTATCACTGTTTTCTTGTATAACTGTTCGGACCGGCGTGGTTGCCGGGGTAGAATACAACCACTGCAAACACACGTCACATGCAGAGGGGTAGGACCCCCTCATTCATATTCATTTTGTCATTTTTTGTTCATGCTCATTAAAGGTCTTCATCATGACCCCTGCATTGTTTCAGGTGCCATCTCGCTCACATCACTAAGAGCAGTGTCAGAAAAACAATAAATGTGGCTCCAGCGTAAATGGAGTTTTTACGATAAAATTTGCAGCAACTCTGCAGTTCAGGGTGAGAAGGTTCTAGGCCCATTTTCCATATTTTATCTCGATGTACATGGAAGATGGAAGATGAGCCTGGCATGTTCATGCCTGTTAGGTCATATAACCTGTAATGTGTTGGTGCGCCTCAAAACCCCAATTCAATTCAATTCGGACCGGCTTGTGATGCTTTGTATCACTGTTTTTTACTGTGTAACTGTTCTGACCGGCTTGTGATGCTTTGTATCAGTTTTATTGTGTAACTGTTCTGACCGGCTTGTGATGCTTTGTATCACTGTTTTACTGTGTAACTTTTCTGACCGGCTTGTGATGCTTTGTATCACTGTTTTATTGTGTAACTGTTCTGACCGGCTTGTGATGCTTTGTATCTCTGTTTTATTGTGTAACTGTTCTGACCGGCTTGTGATGCTTTGTATCTCTGTTTTACTGTGTAACTGTTCTGACCGGCTTGTGATGCTTTGTATCTCTGTTTTTTACTGTGTAACTGTTCTGACCGGCTTGTGATGCTTTGTATCTCTGTTTTATTGTGTAACTGTTCTGACCGGCTTGTGATGCTTTGTATCTCTGTTTTATTGTGTAACTGTTCTGACCGGCTTGTGATGCTTTGTATCTCTGTTTTATTGTGTAACTGTTCTGACCAGCTTGTGATGCTTTGTATCTCTGTTTTACTGTGTAACTGTTCTGACCGGCTTGTGATGCTTTGTATCACTGTTTTATTGTGTAACTGTTCTGACCGGCTTGTGATGCTTTGTATCTCTGTTTTAATGTGTAACGGTTCTGACCTGCTTGTGATGCTTTGTATCACTGTTTTACTGTGTAACTGTTCTGACCGGCTTGTGATGATTTGTATCACTGTTTTACTGTGTAACTGTTCCGACTGGCTTGTGATGCTTTGTATCACTGTTTTATTGTGTAACTGTTCTGACCGGCTTGTGATGCTTTGTATCTCTGTTTTAACTGTGTAACTGTTCTAACCAGCTTGTGATGCTTTGTATCACTGTTTTTTACTGTGTAACTGTTCTCACTGGCTTGTGATGCTTTGTATCACTGTTTTACTGTGTAACTGTTCTGACCGGCTTGTGATGCTTTGTATCACTGTTTTACTGTGTAACTGTTCTGACCGGCTTGTGATGCTTTGTATCACTGTTTTACTGTGTAACTGTTCTGACCGGCTTGTGATGCTTTGTATCACTGTTTTTTACTGTGTAACTGTTCTCACTGGCTTGTGATGCTTTGCATCACTGTTTTTAACTGTGTAACTGTTCTGACTGGCTTGTGATGCTTTGTATCACTGTTTTACTGTGTAACTGTTCTGACCGGCTTGTGATGCTTTGTATCACTGTTTTACTGTGTAACTGTTCTGACCGGCTTGTGATGCTTTGTATCACTGTTTTTTACTGTGTAACTGTTCTCACTGGCTTGTGATGCTTTGCATCACTGTTTTTAACTGTGTAACTGTTCTGACTGGCTTGTGATGCTTTGTATCACTGTTTTACTGTGTAACTGTTCTGACCGGCTTGTGATGCTTTGTATCACTGTTTTACTGTGTAACTGTTCTGACCGGCTTGTGATGCTTTGTATCACTGTTTTTTACTGTGTAACTGTTCTCACTGGCTTGTGATGCTTTGTATCACTGTTTTACTGTGTAACTGTTCTGACCGGCTTGTGATGCTTTGTATCACTGTTTTACTGTGTAACTGTTCTGACCGGCTTGTGATGCTTTGTATCACTGTTTTACTGTGTAACTGTTCTGACCGGCTTGTGATGCTTTGTATCACTGTTTTTTACTGTGTAACTGTTCTCACTGGCTTGTGATGCTTTGTATCACTGTTTTTAACTGTGTAACTGTTCTGACTGGCTTGTGATGCTTTGTATCACTGTTTTACTGTGTAATTGTTCTGACTGGCTTGTGATGCTTTGTATCACTGTTTTACTGTGTAACTGTTCTGATTGGCTTGTGATGATTTGTATCACTGTTTTATTGTGTAACTGTTCTGACCGGCTTGTGATGCTTTGTATCACTGTTTTACTGTGTAACTGTTCTGACCGGCTTGTGATGATTTGTATCACTGTTTTATTGTGTAACTGTTCTGACCGGCTTGTGATGCTTTGTATCACTGTTTTACTGTGTAACTGTTCTGACCGGCTTGTGATGATTTGTATCACTGTTTTACTGTGTAACTGTTCTGACCGGCTTGTGATGCTTTGTATCACTGTTTTACTGTGTAACTGTTCTGACTGGCTTGTGATGCTTTGTATCACTGTTTAACTGTGTAACTGTTCTGACCGGCTTGTGATGATTTGTATCACTGTTTTACTGTGTAACTGTTCTGACCGGCTTGTGATGCTTTGTATCACTGTTTTTTACTGTGTAACTGTTCTCACTGGCTTGTGATGCTTTGTATCACTGTTTTTAACTGTGTAACTGTTCTGACTGGCTTGTGATGCTTTGTATCACTGTTTTACTGTGTAATTGTTCTGACTGGCTTGTGATGCTTTGTATCACTGTTTTTTACTGTGTAACTGTTCTCACTGGCTTGTGATGCTTTGTATCACTGTTTTTAACCGTGTAACTGTTCTGACCGGCTTGTGATGCTTTGTATCACTGTTTTACTGTGTAACTGTTCTGACCAGCTTGTGATGCTTTGTATCACTGTTTTACTGTGTAACTGTTCTGACCGGCTTGTGATGCTTTGTATCACTGTTTTATTGTGTATCTGTTCTGACTGGCTTGTGATGCTTTGTATCACTGTTATAATGTGTAACTGTTCTGACTGGCTTGTGATGGTTTGTATCAGTTTTCGTGTGTAACTGTTCTGACCGGCTTATGATGCTTTGTATCACTGTTGTAATGTGTAACTGTTCTGACTGGCTTGTGATGCTTTGTATCTCTGTTTTACTGTGTAACTGTTTGACCGGCTTGTGATGCTTTGTATCACTGTTTTACTGTGTAACTGTTCTGGCTGGCTTGTGATGGTTTGTATCACTGTTTTATTGTGTAACTGTTCTGACTGGCTTGTGATGCTTTGTATCACTGTTTTATTGTGTAACTGTTCTGACTGGCTTGTGATGCTTTGTATCACTGTTATAATGTGTAACTGTTCTGACTGGCTTGTGATGCTTTGTATCTCTGTTTTACTGTGTAACTGTTCTGACCGGCTTGTGATGCTTTGTATCACTGTTTTACTGTGTAACTGTTCTGGCTGGCTTGTGATGGTTTGTATCAGTTTTCTTGTGTAACTGTTCTGACCAGCTTGTGATGCTTTGTATCACTGTTTTACTGTGTAACTGTTCTGGCTGGCTTGTGATGGTTTGAATCAGTTTTCTTGTGTAACTGTTCTGACCGGCTTGTGATGCTTTGTATCACTGTTTTACTGTGTAACTGTTCGGACTGGCTTGTGATGCTTTGTATCACTGTTTTATTGTGTAACTGTTCTGACCGGCTTGTGATGCTTTGTATCACTGTTTTACTGTGTAACTGTTCTGAATGGCTTGTGATGCTTTGTATCACTGTTTTACTGTGTAACTGTTCGGACTGGCTTGTGATGCTTTGTATCACTGTTTTATTGTGTAACTGTTCGGACTGGCTTGTGATGCTTTGTATCACTGTTTTACTGTGTAACTGTTCTGACTGGCTTGTGATGCTTTGTATCACTGTTTTATTGTGTAACTGTTCTGACTGGCTTGTGATGCTTTGTATCACTGTTTTACTGTGTAACTGTTTTGTATAACTGTTTTCTGTGTAACTGTTCTGACCAGCTTGTGATGCTTTGTATGTTTTCTTGTGTAACTGTTCTGACCGGCCTGTGATGCTTTGTATCACTGTTTTCTTGTTTAACTGTTCTGACCGGCTGGTGATGCTTTGTATCAGTTTTCTTGTGTAACTGTTCTGACCAGCTTGTGATGCTTTGTATCACTGTTTTCTTGTGTAACTGTTCGGACCAGCGTGGTTGCCGGGGTAGAATACAACCACTGCAAACACACTGTCGCATGCAGAGGGGTAGGACCCCCACATTCATATTCATTTTGTCATTTTTTGTTCATGCTCATTAAAGGTCTTCATCATGACCCCTGCATTGTTTCAGGTGCCATCTCGCTCACATCACTAGGAGCAGTGGCAGAAAAACAATAAAAGTGGCTCCAGCGTAAATGGAGTTCTTACGATAGAATTTGCAGCAACTCTGCAGTACAGGGTGAGAAGGTTCTAGGCCCATTATCCATATTTTATCTCGATGTCATGGAAGATGAGCCTGGCATGTTCATGCCTGTTAGGCGCCATATAACCTGTAATGTGTTGGTGCGCCTTAAAACCCCAATTCAATTCAATTCAATTCGGCTTGTGATGCTTTGTATCACTGTTTTACTGTGTAACTGTTCTGACTGGCTTGTGATGCTTTGTATCACTGTTTTACTGTGTAACTGTTCTGACTGGCTTGTGATGCTTGGTATCACTGTTTTACTGTGTAACTGTTCTGACCGGCTTGTGATGCTTTGTATCACTGTTTTATTGTGTAACTGTTCTGACCGGCTTGTGATGCTTTGTATCACTGTTTACTGTGTAACTGTTCTGACCGGCTTGTGATGCTTTGTATCACTGTTTTACTGTGTAACTGTTCTGACCGGCTTGTGATGCTTTGTATCACTGTTTTACTGTGAAACTGTTCTGACCGGCTTGTGATGCTTTGTATCACTGTTTTACTGTGTAACTGTTCTGACCGGCTTGTGATGCTTTGTATCACTGTTTTACTGTGTAACTGTTCTGACCGGCTTGTGATGCTTTGTATCACTGTTTTACTGTGTAACTGTTCTGACCGGCTTGTGATGCTTTGTATCACTGTTTTAATGTGTAACTGTTCTGACCGGCTTGTTAAGCTTTGTATCACTGTTTTACTGTGTAACTGTTCTGACCGGCTTGTGATGATTTGTATCACTGTTTACTGTGTAACTGTTCTGACCGGCTTGTGATGCTTTGTATCACTGTTTTAATGTGTAACTGTTCTGACCGGCTTGTGATGCTTTGTATCAGTTTTCTTGTGCAACTGTTCTGACCGCCCTGTGATGCTTTGTGCAACTGTTCTGAATAATACCGACTCCATAGATTAGCGCACCGTTATATATACAAACCACACATTTATTTTTTTACAGTAAATTTGACTTGAATTGAATTGGGGTTTTAAGGCGCACCAACACATGAAAAGGTTATATGGCGCCTAAAAGGCATGAACATGCCAGGCTCATCTTCCAATGTACATCGAGATAAAATATGGAAAATGGGCCTAGAACCTTCTCACCCTGAACTGCAGAGTTGCTGCAAATTCTATCGTAGAAATTCCATTTACGCTGGAGCCACTTTATTGTTTTTCTGCCACTGCTCTTTTGATGTGAGCGAGATAGCACCTGAAACAATGCAGGGATCATGATGAAGACCTTTAATGAACATGAACAAAAAATGATAAAATGAACATGAATTTCGGGGGATTCTACCCCTCTGCCTATCCCTCCAAAGGGATCTGCAGTGGCCCTATTCTTTGCCCCGTGACCAAACGGGGCCCCTGGGACAAATTTGACTTGAAAGGAATGATTTAAAAACAATAACAAGTTCGAAGTTGTGCAACGATAATATTTGAACATTTAACAGAATGAGAAACAACTAAATGATAGAACTATTTATTCATAAAAGCAAATCTTACATAACAACAATGATTTTGAGAAGTTATACAATGAAACAATTGGTAAAGGCTTACCAAGATAACAAGTTGTAAATAAACATTACCATGTAGTTAGTCTATTTCTTATAGATCATTTTTGTTCCACCTCCATTTTAATGGTGTGCAGTGGTTAACAGTAAAATATGTCAATTCAGTAGTTATACTGTAAACAGTCAAATCATTTTAGAATTATTTTATTTTTAGAATTTTGTGATTCTTGGTTTCAAGAAACTCATTACTCAATGAGTGATACAAACAGTCCTAATCTGTGTTTCTCACAGCAATTAAAAGCTCATTCAGTTCTGAGAGTGAGAACACACTGAGTTCCATCATAATAGCATGACGTGATGTCATAATAGCATGACGTGTTGTCATAATACCAGGGTGTGATGTCAGAAGCAACCAAATGAAAATATGAAAAAAAGCATTCTGATTGGTTCAGTGATAAAAATTGGACCAATCAAACCAGTTAACTTTAAAGCTCATTACATTCTCAGAACACACTGAGGTTTTACTGGACACTGAGTAATGCGGTTCTTGAAACCCAGAAACACAAAATTCTAATAATAAAATAGTTCTAAACTGATTTAATAGACTGTTCGTAATGAATTGACAGTTTGCTGTGAATAATGTATTATATCAACAGATCTGGACACTATTAAACAGTAGAAGTGATTAACAGCAAACTGTCGGTTTCATACCTGGTAGAAGTGATAACAGCAGACTGTGTCAATTCATACCGACAGATCTTTACTACAATGGTGTACAGAAATAAACAGTAAAATGTGTCTGTTTTCAAGTATTTAATCAATGTATTAACGTGCTAAGGGCGACTACAATAGCCTTTGCGTCCATTGTAAACCCAGATCAGCCTGTGAGTAACTCGCAGGCTGATCAGGGTTTACAATGTCTGGCTGCCCATCAGTCATTTCTCCAAAACACCTCTTTATAACATAAATGGAATGGTCTAAATTTAAAGAAAGGACTGTCCATTATACATTCATTGTGGGCTAAGGGTAATTAACAGCGAACTCTGATTATTCATGATGATAAACATTCTTTTTCATAATAATATTAACCTTTGCGGCCTTCAACCTGGAATAAAAACATGTTGCTACCTGATTGCGTAGATAATTTTTGAATTAAACTCGGGTGTAGCAAATGTCTATATACGGAAATGAATGTTTTATTCTCTTATTAAAAGAAGGAAGGATAAACATTTTTGACTGGTCACTGGAAAAGAATGTAAAAAATCAACAAAATTATTTTCTAATCTGTTAAATTGCAAAATAAACCTAAATTAGATAATGTTTGTTTTGCAATACAATGTCACGGTCGAGTAAATGCTGTATGTTTTTTTTTATCGTTTTTTTTTGTGTATTTTTTAATATTGTGTTGATCAATTTTCTGGAGAATTCTTGTGACATTTCTGACAATTACCTACATTATATAACCTTGTAGCTACAGCTAATTTATTAAAGCAAATTTAAAAACATACTCTTTTTTTTTGTTCTTTCTAGGTTCATAAATTGGCAGAATAAAACATACAGCAAACACCACATATCCGCAAAAGCATAATGAAAATGGAAAGCTTTGTGATTATGAAAAATAAGACAAAAAAATGTTCATTATCTTTTTACATTTAGATAAAACAAACAATAAATGAACCATTCCACAAAAAATTACTACAGGCCTATAAAGCTTGAATAACTGCTACATGCATTAGCCACTATGATTGGTGGGTGAATCATTGTGTATCCTACCCCAAAAACAATAACCTTTTTGTTTTGTAAAGATATTTTGATTTTTTTTTCCTTTTTTGAAAAACAGTATTTTCATCCTGTAGGCAATGAAGGATATTTTTAACACACATATCTAAATACTGTTCAATAAATACACAAGTTCAAGCATTGCAATGCTCAACTTCCAGGAAGTCTTAAAGAACCCGACCACATTCTCAAATGGGAGATACACACTGACACACTGTAAGTATAGTGAATGTACGCTAGTTAACCCTAACAGGAGTGGACCCATACCTATATTAAAGGGATACGGCAATCTTGATATTTGTAAAATTTGTGGCGGTTAGATATCCAAATAACGTGCATATTGGCAAATCATTACTTTTAATTACTAGATTCCACCAGTAATACATTTAAACCTATAGCATAATAACACAGAATTAAAATATGCTGAATTTGCATTTTAAGGCAAACCAACACAAAAAGGTTATATGGTGCCAACAGGAATGAACATTTCAAGCCCATTCTTACACTGAGATAAAAACTTGCAGCATGAGCCTAAAACCTTCCCACTAGAATAATGAAGAAAAAAACTCAAAGCTTTATTTATTAATATGAAAGCGGCTTTTAGGTCAAAATAATACTTGATTAATAGATCCAGATGCTTATTACACTGATTGATAAAAACTATACGCCTGTTGTTGGCAAGGTTAAGTTCCAGGCTAATGCTTTTTCAAAGGGAAATAATTTTTAAAAACATATAAATCAAAGAGTTATGGACCTTTATAAGATGCATTCATTAGAATATATGCAAACACTGTTGTATACCTAATACTTTGACAGTTATTAGCCGCGATCACTTTAAAAAATGCAAGGTAAAAGTTCCAGGTTAAATCTTTTTCAAATGGAAATATTTCAAAAAACATGAACCAGAGAGTTATGGCCCTTTATCAGATGTATTCATTGGATCATGCTGAAGATGTTTACAAAGTTCCATTGTTGTAGACTTTATATTTTGGAAGTTATTAGCCACTATCAGTTGTCAGGTAACAGTTAACAGACAGACGGACAGACCCCATGACATAATACGTCCCTACAATATTCGAGCAAACAAAGCAAGATTGCCGTGTATCCCTTTAAAGCCTTTAGTTAGATTTTGTGTGACATGATGCGTATCGGATATATTGCATAATACATAAATAGCTATGGGAAAACAGTTTCATGCGCTTGATAGAGATTCTGATGCACAAATATACCCTATTCTCCATAACTGATAGAACCATCAAACGACCGAGGACAGAATCCATGATACATCTGCATTAGACATTAGATAATATATCCGATGCCATTTTCCAATCGTCTTGCAACACGGCCGAGGGTTTATATACACCTTTCATCTTGTGACCAACTCACGTGATATTAATGTTATTACTTTGAATATCTAGACGTAAATTATTTTAAGCCAAAACCGTCAGATTTGAAAATGACTATTTACTTAAAAAGGGGTACATAGGGCTTTTCCTGCCAGACTTGGGGTCTCACTTAAAATTGCCAAATATTCACTTTTTAATTTCTAAAGGGCTCAAATATAATGAATGGGCCTAACAATGACCCCGTTCTTACGAGGAGTGATTTTGCATGTTAACATGTAATATACTAGGTTATGCATCTGGGGTAATTCAAGCATTTTACGTGAGATTCCATTTAAAATATATGGTGTTTTCAAAGTTTAGACCTGAAGAATACGATGCTAACACCATTTTGATTGATATAACATTTTTATCATTAATTGAAACATTTTTTAAAGGCAGAATATGCTTATTAACACATAAACTGAAACAAATGACGAAGCACTCGGAAGCGTTACAACTTAGAGAATTACGCTAACAAATAAACTGAATTAAATTACACACTATACCGAATAAATATTTGTGTACTATTTGTGCTGCGCCGACGCTAAGCACAACACAGGAAGTGTGCAGATCCAAATGGTTTATTTATAGCACAGGTAATGTTTATATAAACACAAGAGTTAAAAAGTTTTTATTATTATCTTTTCTTTATTATTTTAACAAGGGAGATATTCCATTGTGCCTTCCACTCCCAAGCCAGACCATAACAGTGTCCTCCCATAGTCCTCCATCATTTATAGCAACTAAATCTTTCATAAGCCTACCATCATTACAAATAACAGTGCAACAAACAAACATTCAACAGGAATGTAAAGCAATCACAGAAATAAAGCTATATTTACATGAATTAGGCTTTATGCGGAATAACAGACTGTTTTGTTAACAAATTAAACTTAAAGGTTTGTGTTTGGAGATTCTAGAATATGCGTAGATGTTTACATATAAAGTTACATATATAATATACACTCGTAAGAACAAGATTTAAAATGAATTCAGTGCACACTGCAAAGATATATGTGATCCAGTATTGCATAACTGTTATCGAGATCCAATTTTGATATCAAGTATTGCCCCATATTATAATACAAATGTGGACTCCCTGCCTTCCCCACACACTCATCAACATTATTATTACAAGCAATATGAGTAGATAGGGGCTTACAGTGCACCAACACGAAGGGTTTATAATGGCACCAACAGGAAGAACTGTTCAGGTCAACACTCAATTCTTAACTTTGAAACTAAATGTAAGCAATTGGCCTCAAATTGTACACCCAGGCAATAATTGGCTCAGTGGTAGAGCACCACACCAGAACAACCAGACAATATGTTGCACAGTGATAGAGAATTAGACCAGAACTGTACACCTGGGCAATATTTGGCTCACTGGTACAGCATCACACCAGAACTGTACACCCGAGCAATATGTGCTCAGTGGTAGACCATCACACCAGAACAAATATTTAGCTCAGTGGTAGAGCATCACACCAGAACCGGACAGTATTTGGCTCAATGGTAGAGCATCACACCAGAAATGCAATTACAGAAATACTGCTCCAAACACACTATTTACCATAGAGTATCATTGGTATTTTTTTACCAACACCCACTTCCCACCTCAGACACCATACGAAGAATAGTGATAACTGAATCATGTGAGGTTATTCATCAATAATAACAAGTAACTCAACAACAAACAAGAAACCAAAGAAATACAAGTGAAAGACTGTATTAAGGCATCCAACTATACAGCAGTCCGTATTTACAATATATTACAACTAGACGGGTGTTCCACGGAACACGTGTGTCGCCTGACAGCACTTTGCCAGTATAACAAGCTTTTGGACCCAGTATGATATTTATATATTGAAAGTTTGATGCAAAAATATCAAAAAATGAGAAAGTTACAGCCAACGTTAAGTTTCATGAAGAAAAAAATGAGTATTTAACCCACATAATGACCTTCAGTGTGACCTTGACCTTTAAATTTTAGTATGTCATGTCGATGTTGTCATGATGAGTATATATATTTGAAAGTTTGATGAAGAAATAAGAAATAAGAAAGTTATAGCCAACGTTAAGTTTTCGTGACTGACGACAAAGTGATCCCTATGTATCGCATTTTCTTCGAAAAGGCGACACAATAAAACTGTATTTTTTCATCAAAAATATATATTTTACACAAACACACAGTATTAATCTGCAATTTTCAATGTATTTGAAAAACGGTCCCCAGAAATTGTACCGCCAAAACAGATCATTTCTTTCCTTATGCTATAAATAACACACAATCAATGTGCATTACAATTCCTTGAAGTTGACATACATATTTTAACAATATTGTTGCGTTTTATTTCTTTGACCAAACAACTATTAAAACTAACATGATTAATATGTAACAGATAACTAGGCTATTCATTAGACTAAAATGTGTTAAGCTTAATAATTTTCTTATCCAAATGAGTTTTTGTTTCGCCAAATTTGGCTAAAATGTTTTTTTAGCCGCTTCAACATTTATGTGCTTTATAGGTTCTATCGAAGTGCAAAACCTGTTTCATTCTAGATTGGAAATTAGTAGCAGTTCTTAAAATTTAAAGTATTAAAATTATTGCAGGTCTTATATGATTAATTACACCAGTAACCACTCATTTTTTTTTAATTTGAACATGGATGGACCTACAAACAAGTTGTTTTAGCCATTTTTGCCACTTCGCCAGGCAAACATTCATTTGTATGGACCAAAATCACTTTAGGCAAATTGGCTAAAACACTTGACAAAAGTTTAGCCATTTTAAAGTTTGTTTAGCCTATGGCGACTGGTTAAGGCTAATGAATAGCCCAGGATAATGGTTAAGTAACAAATATAGCACTAAGGCCGCTGATTTTTCAGATCGAACATGCAGCAAACATTTTTGATTGATTTGCAACTTCCACTTTGAAGAAAATAACTAAAGTACTGGCCCATGATGCAAGATTTAGTTACTGGCATCTAGAATCTGTTAAAGTAATTCCCAAACGATCCACCAAACCATATTCAAAAGATCTGATTATCAAAAGAACACAAGAGATAAAATGGCAGAAGATCCACCAGACCATGGAAAAATCCACCAGACCATGGAAAGATACACCAGACCATGGAAAGATCCACCAGACCATGGATTCACCATCCACCAGACCATGGAAAGATCCACTAGACCATGGAAAGATTCACCAGACCATGGAAAGATCCACCAGACCATGGATTCACCATCCACCAGACCATGGAAAGACCCATCAGATCATGGAAAGATCCACTAGACCATGGAAAGACCCACCAGATCATGGAAAGACCCACCAGATCATGGAAATACCCACCAGACCATGGAAAGACCCACCAGACCATGGAAAGATCCACCAGATCATGGAAAGACCCACCAGACCATGGAAAGACCCACCAGACCATGGAAAGATCCACCAGATCATGGAAAGACCCACCAGACCATGGAAAGACCCACCAGACCATGGAAAGATCCACCAGATCATGGAAAGACCCACCAGACCATGGAAAGACCCACCAGACCACAAACATAACAGTAATCATCATCACAACCCAATTCTAGAATACATCACGAGTTTAATTCTCCCAAACCTCTCTCAAACTTCCTTAAGCACTGTTATGCACCTTTTTATCATAAAATAAAGCTTATTAACTAAAAAAATAAAACATCTAAATTGGTAAACATGATAATTCCAGAAACTACTTTAGAAATTCTCCCCAGGCTTCAAATATAGCGGGTGCTCGCTAACTTCAACTACAGCTAGGTTCTCTACAGGCAATAACTAGGTATTTTACAAAATTATGTGACTGTGTAGGCCCACAGTTTAGAGTCGAAAATAAAACTTCTGCACCTATTTTCAGCACTGCCAACCATTAAACATTCAAAACACCTTCAACAATTATAATGAGGTTATATTGACCTCCGCAGTGCCGAAATTAAGACGTCTACATAATGAGGCAACAGAAAATCAACAAAATTCTGGGGAGAACCCTTTTTCAGTAAAGTATAACCCCCACCAAAGATACTACAAAAGTCCTTAACACCAAAACAACTCACTTAAAACCACAACTAGAAAAGCATTTTACATCAACAAATCAGTACACAAATTTACTAACATGTAAAGGTCTTTTATAAACAGATTTGTATTTCACACTTGATAAAAAAAATAAAAAATTAATATGTCTTGGATTTATATTTGTGAATAATTCAGTTCACAGGTTTAATGTTCATGAAACTATCACAGTCACTGATTTTTTCGTATTTTTAAAAATCTCTCTCTCTCTCAGTGAAATAAAACCCTTTTATTTATTTAGAAACAATTAATGTTTACAATTCATAAACTGTTGCATAACATGTTTATAAAAAATTGGTAGTTTGAAGAACCAAGTCATAGAATGAAACAACTGACAAATTAAAGAGTGTGATAGTTCCTTTCTGTTTTGGCTACGTAGAATTTATGTCCGAAGAACATAATGGCGACGATGCCCAGACACAGTACGATCCCTCCAATGAACGATGCGCCCATCAAAATGTTGTCCGCCATCTTTACTGGCTGCATTAGGGCTGGCATCTGGTGCCGGTGTCGTTAGAGTACCTTTAAGAAATATTTCAATTCGTCATTTTTTCCTTCATGCAACACAGACTTAACAAGAGAGGGACACACATTCCATCTGTTGCCTATGGTGACTATATACACAATTTTAAGAGAGTTGGTTGGTTGGTTGATGGTGTTTTATGTAATTTTCAGCACATTTAAGGCCACATATGATTTTTAGTAGTAAAGGCAGATAATTTTTTCCTGGGTAGAACCAGTACTGTATATCTAATGGATGCGTAAGAACTGACACTTTCTTACAACATCAAGTCGAGCTCCCAGTGGAACCTGAGAGGCACTCACGTTTTAGCTATAGTCCATCATCTGTAGGTTATCGTGCCTTTAATCGCATCATCTAAGAGATGCAGGCTATTCTGTCTTTATATACATAATCTAAGTGTTGCATACTAGTTTTATCTTTTGACTTTAGTGACTATATACTGGTCAAACACCGTAAGTACCCACCTAAGAATATGTTTATAACATTCTAGTTGTTTTGTCACCCCCAACCTAAGAATATGTTTATAACATTCTAGTTGTTTTGTCACCCCCAACCTTAGAATATGTTTATAACATTCTCATGGTTTTGTCACCCCCAACCTAAGAATATGTTTATAACATTCTAGTTGTTTTGTAACCCCCAACCTAAGAATATGTTTATAACATTCTCGTTGTTTTGTCACCCCCAACCTAAGAATATGTTCATAACATTCTAGTTGTTTTGTCACCCCCAACCTAAAAATATGTTTATAACATTCTCATGGTCTTGTCACCTCCAACCTAAGAATATGTTTATAACATTCTAGTTGTTTTGTCACCACCAACCTAAGAATATGTTTATAACATTCTCATGGTTTTGTCACCCCCAACCTAAGAATATGTTTATAACATTCTAGTTGTTTTGTCACCCCCAACCTAAGAATATGTTTCCATTATTCTAGTTGTTTTGTCACCCCCAACCTAAGAATATGTTTATAACAGTCTGGTTGTTTTGTCACCCCCAACCTAAGAATATGTTTATAACATTCTGGTTGTTTTGTCACCCCCAACCTAAGAATATGTTTATAACATTCTGGTTGTTTTGTCAACCCCAACCTAAGAATATGTTTATAACATTCTCATGGTTTTGTCACCCCCAACCTAAGAATATGTTTATAACATTCTAGTTGTTTTGTCACCACCAACCTAAGAATATGTTTATAACATTCTCATGGTTTTGTCACCCCCAACCTAAGAATATGTTTATAACATTTGGTTGTTTTGTCACCCCCAACCTAAGAATATGTTTATAACATTCTGGTTGTTTTGTCACCCCCAACCTAAGAATATGTTTATAACATTCTGGTTGTTTTGTCACCCCCAACCTAAGAATATGTTTATAACATTCTTGTTGTTTTGTCACCCCCAACCTAAAAATATGTTTATAACATTCTGGTTGTTTTGTCACCCCCAACCTAAGAATATGTTTATAACATTCTAGTTGTTTTGTCACCCCCAACCTAAGAATATGTTTATAACATTCTGGTTGTTTTGTCACCCCCAACCTAAGAATATGTTTATAACATTCTCGTGGTTTTGTCACCCCAGACCTAAGAATATGTTTATAACATTATAGTTGTTTTGTCACCCCCAACCTAAAAATATGTTTATAACATTCTCATGGTTTTGTCACCTCCAACCTAAGAATATGTTTATAACATTCTAGTTGTTTTGTCACCACCAACCTAAGAATATGTTTATAACATTCTAGTTGTTTTGTCACCCCCAACTTAAGAATATGTTTATAACATTCTAGTTGTTTTGTCACCCCCAACCTAAAAATATGTTTATAACATTCTAGTTGTTTTGTCACCCCAAACCTAAGAATATGTTTATAACATTCTAGTTGTTTTGTCACTCCCAACCTAAGAATATGTTTATAACATTCTCATGGTTTTGTCACCCCCAACCTAAGAATATGTTTATAACATTCTAGTTGTTTTGTCACCCACAACCTAAGAATATGTTTATAACATTCTCATGGTTTTGTCATCCCCAACCTAAAAATATGTTTATAACATTCTAGTTGTTTTGTCACCCCCAACCTAAAAATATGTTTATAAAATTCTAGTTGTTTTGTCACCTCCAACCTAAGAATATGTTTATAACATTCTCGGGGTTTTGTCACCCCAGACCTAAGAATATGTTTATAACATTCTAGTTGTTTTGTCACCCCCAACCTAAAAATATGTTTATAACATTCTCATGGTTTTGTCACCTCCAACCTAAGAATATGTTTATAACATTCTAGTTGTTTTGTCACCACCAACCTAAGAATATGTTTATAACATTCTAGTTGTTTTGTCACCCCCAACCTAAGAATATGTTTATAACATTCTAGTTGTTTTGTCACCCCCAACTTAAGAATATGTTTATAACATTCTAGTTGTTTTGTCACCCCCAACCTAAAAATATGTTTATAACATTCTAGTTGTTTTGTCACCCCAAACCTAAGAATATGTTTATAACATTCTCGTTGTTTTGTCACCCCAAACCTAAGAATATGTTTATAACATTCTAGTTGTTTTGTCACCCCCAACCTAAGAATATGTTTATAACATTCTAGTTGTTTTGTCACTCCCAACCTAAGAATATGTTTATAACATTCTCATGGTTTTGTCACCCCCAACCTAAGAATATGTTTATAACATTCTAGTTGTTTTGTCACCCCCAACCTAAGAATATGTTTATAACATTCTCATGGTTTTGTCACCCCCAACCTAAAAATATGTTTATAACATTCTAGTTGTTTTGTCACCCCCAACCTAAAAATATGTTTATAACATTCTAGTCGTTTTGTCACCTCAAACCTAAGAATATGTTTATAACATTCTCATGGTTTTGTCACCCCAAACTAAGAATATGTTTATAACATTCTCATGGTTTTGTCACCCCCAACCTAAGAATATGTTTATAACATTCTCATGGTTTTGTTACCCCCAACCTAAGAATATGTTTATAACATTCTCATGGTTTTGTCACCCCAACCTAAAAATATGTTTATAACATTCTAGTTGTTTTGTCACCCCCAACCTAAAATATGTTTATAACATTCTAGTTGTTTTGTCACCTCTAACCTAAGAATATGTTTATAACATTCTCATGGTTTTGTCACCCCAACCTAAGAATTTGTTTATAACATTCTAGTTGTTTTGTCACCCCCAACCTAAGAATATGTTTATAACATTCTAGTTGTTTTGTCATTTCCAACCTAAGAATATGTTTATAACATTCTCATGGTTTTGTCACCCCCAACCTAAGAATATGTTTATAACATTCTAGTTGTTTTGTCACCCCCAACCTAAGAATATGTTAATAACATTCTCATGGTTTTGTCACCCCAACCTAAGAATATGTTTATAACATTCTAGTTGTTTTGTCACCTCCAACCTAAGAATATGTTTATAACATTCTCGTGGTTTTGTCACCCCCAACCTAAGAATATGTTTATAACATTCTCATGGTTTTGTCACCCCCAACCTAAGAATATGTTTATAACATTCTCAAGGTTTTGTCACCCCCAACTTAAGAATATGTTTATAATTTTCTCGTGGTTTTGTCACCCCCAACCTAAGAATATGTTTAAAACATTCTAGTTGTTTTGTCATCCCCAACCTAAAAATATGTTTATAACATTCTCGTGGTTTTGTCACCCCCAACCTAAAAATATGTTTATAACATTCTAGTTATTTTGTCACCCCCAACCTAAGAATATGTTTATAACATTCTCGTGGTTTTGTCACCCCCAACCTAAAAATATGTTTCTAACATTCTAGTTATTTTGTCACCCCCAACCTAAGAATATGTTTATAACATTCTCGTGGTTTTGTCACCCCCAACCTAAGAATATGTTTATAACATTCTGGTTGTTTTGTCACCCCCAACCTAAGAATATGTTTATAACTTTCTAGTTATTTTGTCACCCCCCAACCTAAGAATATGTTTATAACATTCTCTTTTTTTTGTCACCCCCAACCTAAGAATGTTTATAACATTCTCGTGGTTTTGTCACCCCCAACCTAAAAATATGTTTATAACATTCTAGTTGTTTTGTCACCCCCAACCTAAAAATATGTTTATAACATTCTCATGGTTTTGTCACCCCCAACCTAAGAATATGTTTATAACATTCTCGTGGTTTTGTCAGCCTTTTCGTGGTTTTGTCACCCCAAACCTAAGAATCTGTTTATAACATTCTAGTTGTTTTGTCACCCACAACCTAAAAATATGTTTATAACATTCTCGTGGTTTTGTCACCCCCAACCTAAAAATATGTTTATAACATTCTAGTTATTTTGTCACCCCCAACCTAAGAATATGTTTATAACATTCTCGTGGTTTTGTCACCCCGAACCTAAGAATATGTTTATAACATTCTGGTTGTTTTGTCACCCCCAACCTAAGAATATGTTTATAACTTTCTAGTTATTTTGTCACCCCCAACCTCAGAATATGTTTATAACATTCTCGTGGTTTTGTCACCCCCAACCTAAGAATATGTTTATAACATTCTCAAGGTTTTGTCACCCCCAACTTAAGAATATGTTTATAATTTTCTCGTTGCTTTGTCACCCCCAACCTAAGAATATGTTTAAAACATTCTAGTTGTTTTGTCACTTTAAGTCAAGCTTGACTGAAGATACAGATGAACTACAAAATAACCAGTTTAAATTGTCTGCTCTGATTGCAAGAACACATTTTAAAGCTTTCAAGTCGGTGTGTTTTTTCACAATTATATAACTGGGTATTTAGAAATTTTGTCAAGTATATACAAACACACAGGCATAAGTAGTGAAAGCAAGATGTAAAACTGCTACTCAAAACCAGAAGATGGCCGAGATGAAACAGTAAACATTGATGACATTCTTTCACAATTTGTAAAGATGTATAGACACTTACCATTACACAGATTCTGCGCTGTGTTGGTACAGAAAGCCGTCATATCTGATGTGTTCACATGGCAACCTAAAAAATATTGCTAATATTGGTAACTAGTACATAGAGAATATTATGTCAGTCCCTTTTATTTTCAAGTTTATTAGCTGACGCTTAGAAAACCAAGAACATTCTGCAATTTTGTGCCGAGCGTAATGAACTTGATAGTAAAAGGCACTGATATAGGTAGGCCGCATGTTTTGACAATCCCTCGATTTTTGTCTGCTAAAAACACTAAAAGATGAACTCTAAAGTAAAAGATACTTTGAAAACCATTGGTCCAGACCCCCACATGAACAGTGTCAAAACAAAGGTGCACATGTCCTCTTCATGAATGTATTAGATTTATTACAATCAAGAGCGCAAGGAGGTTAAAGGACCCCAGGGGTGACCAGTTTTTTTTTTTATTATTTTATTTTTTATTTTGATTTTTTACTTTTTGCAATTTTTTTTACCGAACACCTTATCAAAACAATGTATCTTTCTACTGAAATAAATTCTACTTTGATTTTTCGAAAATCTAAAAAACATGCGGCCTACCTAACTGATATTATTTTCTTTTTATCACGTAAATCATCCTCATTTCTGTATGGTTTACTTGTGGAGGACCCCGTTATATATGTTTTTTCCCCAATTTTACGACGTCAGACAACGTTACATACAATAAACGCAGAATAATTCCACATTGATTTTGCTTTATTCATCAGTGTCTTATAAAGTAAGATTTACTAGGTCACCCCTTTATCAGGCAGAAAAGTGCATGTATGACAAATTATTTTAGTTTTGTGTTAGCATAACAGATTTTTTACTAAGACAATTTTCATCATGACAGTTTAGGGATTAGCTCTAGATTACATATAATTTGACATATTGAAAGTTGAAAGTAAAAATTGTGATACTCCTGCTGGAAGTTACACCAGAGTAACTAAAAAACAACCTCAACATTTGTCCACGGGACACGGCTGTCTCTACTGAAAATAATCCACAGGAAACTAAGTATTTTATACACAAGGTAATTTAACGTAGAACTTGAAGAAACAAGAGCTGTCGGTGAACAGCGCAGCTCGACTATTCGATTTTTCAGAGAATAATAAATTTATAGCTAGTATATACCATCAGAAAACAAGGCTACAACAATGTGGGGTGGGGTTTGGAGCACAACATAACTATGTGTAAGAATTGACCAAAACTACACAGAAATATGTAAAAAAATAATTAAAAAATCAAGTTTTGAGTGGGGTGCGGGTTGGGGGTGGGAGAGAGGCAGGGGTGGATGGTGGGGGATTGAGGGCAACATATATGTGTAAGAAGCCATGTAATAATTCAGCAAAACAACACAAAAATATGAAGAAAAAAAATAATTAAAAAAATCGAGTTTGGGTGGGGATGGGGTAGAAGCGTGGGGTGGGGAGGGCAACATGTTTAAGAATTGACTAAAACAACAAAGAAATATGTAAAAAAAACAGGAAACTAAGTATTTTATACACAAGGTAAATTAACGTAGAACTTGAAGAAACAAGAGCTGTCAGAGAACAGCGCAGCTCGACTATTCGATTTTTCAGAGAATAATAAATTTATAGCTAGTATATACCATCAGAAAACAAGGCTACAACAATGTGGGGTGGGGTTTGGAGCACAACATAACTATGTGTAAAATTTACCAAAACTACACAGAAATATGTAAAAAAATAATTAAAAAATCAAGTTTTGAGTGGGGTGCGGGTTGGGGGTGGGAGAGAGGCAGGGGTGGATGGTGGGGGAGTGAGGGCAACATATATGTGTAAGAAGCCATGTAATAATTCAGCAAAACAACACAAAAATATGAAGAAAAAAAATAATTAAAAAATCGAGTTTGGGTGGGGATCGGGTAGAGGCGTGGGGTGGGGAGGGCAACATGTTTAAGAATTGACTAAAACAACAAAGAAATATGTAAAAAAAACAGGAAACTAAGTATTTTATACACAAGGTAATTTAACGTAGAACTTGAAGAAACAAGAGCTGTCGGAGAACAGTGCAGCTCGACTATTCGATTTTTCAGAGAATAATAAATTTATAGCTAGTATATACCATCAGAAAACAAGGCTACAACAATGTGGGGTGGGGTTTGGAGCACAACATAACTATGTGTAAGAACTGACCAAAACTACACAGAAATATGTAAAAAAAAATAATAAAAAAAATAATTCGAGTTTTGAGTGGGGTACGGGATGGGGGTGGGAGAGAGGCGGGGGTGGATGGTGGGGGGTGTGGGGGTGGTGAGGGCAATATATATGTGTAAGAAGCTATGTAAGAATTGACCAAAACAACACAAAAATATGTAAAAATAAAAAAAAAATCGAGTTTGAGTGGTAATGGGGTAGAGGCGAGGGGTGGGGAGGGCAACATATATATGTGTAAGAAGCTATGTAAGAATTGACCAAAACAACACAGAAATATGGTAAAACAAAAAAAAACAAAAAAAAACAAGAGGTCAATGACCTTGAAGCTCTACTGATTGTTTTTGATTTCAAGAAGTAGTCGCTACAAACTTGTTTTCTGAAAATGTATTTTTAGTCGTGGCGGCCATCTTGAATTTCCGGCCGACCTGAAATTTTGCTAGGATCAATTAGATATCAAGAGCAACATTCCTGTGAAGTTTCATGAAAATCCGTCGAGTAGTTACAGAGGAGTAGTCGCTACAAGTTTATACTATATAACGCTATGTAAACAAAGATGGCCGCTGACAGCCATGTTTAACATCGAATCAAAACGATTTTCGACAAGGACCAACATCATGTCATGCTGATCATTTTAGAAAAAGTCCCATATCAATATCACTTATAGTTTTCAAGAAGTAGTCTCTACAAACTTGTATTTTGGAAATCTATTTTTAGCCGTGGTGGCCATCTTGAATTTCCGGCCGACCTAAAAAATTCTGGGATCAATTAGACATCAAGAGCAACATTCCTGTGAAGTTTCATAAAAATTCGTCAAGTAGTTTCAGAGGAGTAGTCCCTACAAGTTTTTACTCTAAGAGTTTTCAAGAAGTAGTCGCTACAAACTTGTATTTTGAAAATTTATTTTTAGCTGTGGCGGCCATCTTGAATTTCCGGCCGACCTAAAATTTTGCTAGGATCAATAAGACATCAAGAGCAACATTCCTGTGAAGTTTCATGAAAATCCGTCGAGTAGTTTCAGAGGAGTAGTCGCTAAAAAATTTCATTATATAACTCTATGTAAACAAAGATGGCCGCTGGCAGCCATGTTTAACGTCGAATCAAAACGTTTTTCGACAAGGACCAACATCATGTCATGCTGATCATTTTAGAAAAAGTCCCATATCAATATACATTAGAGTTTTCAAGAAGTAGTCGCTACAAACTTGTATTTTAACGAGAGGTCTATGACCTTGAAGCTCTACTGATAGGTTTTTGATAGCTAGATCAGCATTCCTGTGAAGTCTCATGAAAATCTGTCAAGTAGTTGCAGACGAGTAGTCGCTACAAGTTTTCATTATATAACTCTATGTAAACGAAGATGGCAGCTGGCGGCCGTGTTTAAAGTCAAATCAAAATATTTTTTGACAATGATCAACAACATGTCATACTGATCATTTTAGAAAAAGTCCCACATCAATATCACTTACAGTTTTCAAGAAGTAGTCGCTACAAACTTGTATTTTGAAAATCTATTTTTAGCCATGGTGGCCATCTTAAATTTTCGGCCTACCTGAAATTTTGCTTGGATCAATTAGACATCAAGAGCAACAGTCCTGTTAAGTTTCATGAAAATCCGTCGAGTAGTTACAGAGGAACCTTCATGCTATCTACCTTATCTCATACCTTGGTGAACCTTCATTCTATCTGCTTTAGCTCATACCATCGTGCTATCTGCCTTATCTCATACCTTGGTGAACCTTCATGATATCTGCCTTATATCATACCTTCATGCTAGCTGCCTTATCTCACACCTTTATGCTATCTGCCTTATCTCATACCTTCATGCTGTCTGCCTTATCTCATAACTTGGTGAACCTTTGTTATCGGCCTTACCTGATACCTTCAAGCTATCTGCATTATCTCATACCTTGGTGAAACTTCATGCAATCTACCTTATATCATACCTTCATGCTAGCTGCCTTATATTATACCTTCATGCTAGCTGCCTTATCTCATACCTTCAAGCTATCTGCATTATCTCATACCTTCATGCTATCTGTCTTATATCATACCTTCATGCTATCTGCCTTCTTTCATACCTTTATGCTGTCTGCCTTAGCTCATAATTTGGTGAACCTTTGTTATCAGCCTTATCTCATACCGTCATGCTATCTGCCTTATCTCATACCTGCATGCTATCTGCCTTATCTCATACCTTGGTGATATCTGCCTTATCTCATACCTTCAAGCTATCTGCCTTATCTCATACCTTTATGCTATCTGCCTTATCTCATACCTTCAAGCTATCTGCCTTATCTCATACCTTCATGCTATCTGCTTTATCTCATACCTTCAAGCTATCTGCCTTATCTCATACCTTCAAGCTATCTGCCTTATCTCATACCTTGATGCTATCTGCTTTATATCATACCTTTATGCTATCTGCCTTATCTCATACCGTCATGCTGTCTGCCTTATGTCATACCTTCATGCTGTCTGCCTTATGCAATACCTTCATGCTAGCTGCCTTATCTCACACCTTCAAGCTCTCTGCCTTATCTCATACCTTCATGCTGTCTGCCTTATCTCATAACTTGGTGAACCTTTTTTATCTGCCTTATCTCATACCTTCAAGCTATCTGCATTATATCATACCTTGTTGGAACTTCATGCAATCTAACTTATACCATTCCTTCATGCTAGCTGCCTTATATCATACCTTCAAGCTATCTGCATTTTATCTCATACCTTGGTGAAACTTCATGCTATCCGTCTTATATCATACCTTCATGCTATCTGCCTTATATTATACCTTCATGCTAGCTGCCTTATCTCATACCTTCAAGATATCTGCCTTATCTCATACATGCATGCTATCTGCCTTATTTCATAACTTGGTGAATCTTTGTTATCTGCCTTATCTCATACCTTCATGCTGTCTGCATTATGTCATACCTTCATGCTATTTGCCTTATCTCATACAGTCATGCTATCTGCCTTATATCATACCTTGGTACTAACTCTCTTACCTTCGTGCTATTTGCATTATCTTATACCATTATGCTTCTTACCTTATATCATCCCTTGGTGCTATCTGCATTACAGCATACCTTGGTGAACTTTCATGCTATCTGCCTTATCTCATACCTTCATGCTATCTACCTTATCTCATACCTTGGTGATATATGCCTTATCTCATACCTTCAAGCTATCGGCCTTATCTCATACCTTCATGCTATCTGCCTTATCTCACACCTTCATGCTATCTGCCTTATATCATACTTTGGTGCTATATGTCTTATCTCATACCTTTGTGCTATCTGCCTTATCTCATACCTTGGTGAAACATCATGCTAACTGCCTTATATCATGCTTTCATGCTATCTGACTTATCCCACACCTTCAAGCTATCTGCCTTAACTCATACATTGGTGAACCTTCACGCTATCTGCCTTATATCATATCTTCATGCTATCTACCCTATCTCATACTTTGGTGAACCTTCAATATATCTGCCACATAGCATACCTTCATGCTATCTGCCTTATCTCATACCTTCATGCTATCTGCCTTATTTCATACCTTCAAGCTATCTGCCTTATATCATACCTTCATGCTATCTGCCTTATCTCATACCTTCAAGCTATCTGCCTTATATCATACCTTCATGCTATCTGCCTTATTTCATACCTTCAAGCTATCTGCCATATCTCATACCTTCCTGCTATCTGCCTTATCTCATACATTCATGCTATTTGCCTTATTTCATACCTTCAAGCTATCTGCCTTATATCAAACCTTCATGCTATCTGCCTTATCTCATACCTTCATGCTATCTGCCATATATCATACCTTCATGCTATCTGCCTTATATCATACCTTAGTGCTATCTGCCTTATATCATACCTTAGTGCTATCTGCCTTATCTCATACCTTCATGCGATCTGCCTTATCTCATAATTTGGTGAAGCTTTGTTATCCGCCTTATCTCATACCTTCATGCTACCTGCCTTATCTCATACCAGCATGCGATCTGCCTTATCTCATAATTTGGTGAACCTTTGTTATCCGCCTTATCTCATACCTTCATGCTATCTGTCTTATCTCATAACTTGGTGAACCTTTGTTATCTGCCTTATCTCATACCTACATGCTATCTGCCTGATCTCATAACTTAGTGAACCTTTGTTATCTGCCTTATCTCATACCTACATGATATCTGCCTTACCTCATAACTTGGTGAACCTTTGTTATCTGCCTTATCTCATACCTACATGATATCCGCCTTATCTCATAACTTGGTGAACCTTTGTTATCTGCCTTATCTCATACTACCATGCTATCTGCCTTATCTCATACCTTCATGCTGTCTGCCTTATCTCATACAGTCATGCTATCTGCCTTAAATCATACCTTGGTACTAACTGCCTTATCTCATACCTTCGTGCTATTTGCCATTTCTCACACCTTTATGCTTTCTACCTTATATCATACCTTGGTGTTATCTGCCTTATCTCATACCTTGGTGAACCTTCACAGTATCTGCCTTATTTCATACCTTGGTGAACTTTCATGCTATCTGCCTTATCTCATACCCTCATGCTATCTGCTTTATCTCATACCTTTATGTTATCTGCTTTATCTCATACCTTGGTGAACCTTCGCAGTATCTGCCTTATTTCATACCTTCATGCTATCTGCCTTATCTCACACCTTCATGCTATCTGCCTTCTATCATACTTCGGTGCTATCTGCCTTTTCTCATACCTTGATGAACCTTCATGCTATCTGCCTTATATCATACATTCATGCTATCTGCCTTATCTCATACCTTCATGCTATCTGCCTTATTTCATAACTTCATGCTAACTGCCTTATTTCATACCTCAGTACTATCTGCCTTATCTCGTACATTGGTGAACCTTTATGCTATCTGCCTCATCTCATACCTTCATGCTATCTGCCTTATCTCATACCTTCATGCTGTCTGCCTTATCTCATACCTCAGTCATATCTGCTTTATCTGATACCTTGGTGAACCTTTATGCTAACTGCCTTATATCATACATTGTGCTATCTGCCTTATCTCATACCTTTATGCTATATGCCTTATCTCATACCTTCATGCTATCTGCCTTATCTCATACCTTCATGCTGTCTGCCTTATCTCATACCTCAGTCATATCTGCTTTATCTCATACCTTGGTGAACCTTTATGCTATCTGCCTTATATCATACCTTGGTGCTATCTGCCTTATCTCATACCTTTATGCTATCTGCCTTATATCATACCTTCATACTATCTGCATTATCTCATACCTTCATGCTGTCTGCCTTATCTCATACCTCAGTCATATCTGCTTTATCTCATACCTTGGTGAACCTTTGTGCTATCTGCCTTTTCTCATACCTTTATGCTATATGCCTTATCTTATACCTTCATACTATCTGCCTTATCTCATACCTTCATACTATCTGCCTTATCTCATACCTTCATGCTGTCTGCCTTATCTCATACCTCAGTCATATCTGCTTTATCTCATACCTTGGTGAACCTTTGTGCTATCTGCCTTTTCTCATACCTTTATGCTATATGCCTTATCTCATACCTTTATGCTATCTGCCTTATCTCATACCTTCATGCTATCTGCCTTATCTCATACCTTCATGCTGTCTGCCTTATCACATACCTCAGTCATATCTGCTTTATCTCATACCTTGGTGAACCTTTATGCTATCTGCATTATATCATACCTTGGTGCTATATGCCTTATATCATACCTTTATGATATCTGCCTTATCTCATACCTTCATGCTATCTGCCTTATCTCATACCTTCATGCTGTCTGCCTTATCGCATACCTCAGTCATATCTGCTTTATCTCATACCTTGGTGAACCTTTGTGCTATCTGCCTTTTCTCATACCTTGATGAACCTTCATGCTATCTGCCTTATATCATACCTTGGTGATATCTGCCTTATCTCATACCTTTATGCTATATGCCTTATCTCATACCTTCATGCTTTCTGCATTATCTCCTACCTTCATGCTATCTGCCTTATCTCATACCTTGGTGAACCTTTATGCTATCTGCCTTATCTCATACCTTCATGCTGTCTGCCTTATCTCATACCTCAGTCATATCTGCTTTATCTCATACCTTGGTGAACCTTTATGCTAACTGCCTTATATCATACCTTGTGCTATCTGCCTTATTTCATACCTTTATGCTATATGCCTTATCTCATACCTTTATGCTATCTGCCTTATCTCATACCTTCATGCTATCTGCCTTATCTCATACCTTCATGCTGTCTGCCTTATCTCATACCTCAGTCATATCTGCTTTATCTCATACCTTGGTGAACCTTTATGCTATCTGCCTTATATCATACCTTGGTGCTATCTGCCTTATCTCATACATTTATGCTATCTGCCTTATCTCATACCTTCATTCTATCTGCCTTATCTCATACCTTCATGCTGTCTGCCTTATCTCATACCTCAGTCATATCTGCTTTATCTCATACCGTGGTGAACCTCTGTGCTATCTGCCTTTTCTCATACCTTGATGAACCTTCATGCTATCTGCCTTATCTCATACCTTTATGCTATATGCCTTATCTCATACCTTCATGCTTTCTGCATTATCTCATACCTTCATGCTATCTGCCTTATCTCATACCTTGGTGAACATTCATGCTATCTGTCTGATCTCAAACCTTGGTGCTATCTGCCTGATCTCACACCTTCATGCTATCTGCCTTATCTAATACCTTGGAGAGCCTTCATGCTACCCAACTTATCTCATACCTTGGTGAACCTTTATGCTATCTGCCTTATATCATACCTGTGTGAACATTTGAGCTGTTTGCCTTATCCGTACAGTTAACAAACATACAGGTCTTCTCTGCACAACATGTTGTCTCAGATGCCAGTGTGCCACATGTATCTATAGGAGCTGTAGATATCACGACAGGTGGAGCGGCAGTTGTCTGTGCACCTAACATTGATATAATATTAAACTGTACAACTCATTGGTATAAGCATATTTACAATATCTGTGAATAAGAGCATAAAAAATATTCGACCAAAGTTAAATACTTACAGTGTTCTTCTCCTACTCATTTTAATTTTGAAAACTCCTAATCATAAATAATGAAGTTTTGTCAAAATATTGGCCAAGGACTTTCAGGGTGGAAGTGTCTAAAGCAAAAATAGTTGTTTTTTAAGAGTTTTCCTTGTTAATTTTGTACCCCCTTGACAAAGCCATTCTGACTCTGTCTTGAGTAATCTACCATGAAATCTTTAATTCTGCGCTATTTTTAGTAATGGTGGCCATCTTGGATGTAATGCTGACCTAATTTGTGCAAAATTTGCAAGATACTGATCTCAGGATCATCCTTGTTAATTTTTTGTCAGATTTCTGAGTGCCATTTAACAAAAATTAAGACGTATCAAGACGGACGGACAGACAAGAGCTGTCGCAATAGCTCATTTTGAGCCTTTTGGGTGTCCATGGCTGAGTGGTTAGAAGCTCTCACTTGAAACCCCTTGCCCCTCACCGTGAGGCTGCTATCCAGCTGGCTTGTGTAATATCGGTTGTTCTACCTAGGTGCTCGCCCTTACACAAAATTGCCTGGAGGAGCACCTGAGGTCTTCCTTCACCAATGGAAGCTGGAAAGGTCATCATATGACCTTAGCTGTTGGTGCTACTATAAAATCCAATTCAATTCAATATGAAATGAGCAAAAAATAAAAGAATGTATTGTGAAAATTGGGTCTCGCATTTACCTTTTAGCACAACTCACTTGAAACAAGCATGTCTGTTATATTTGCTTGCTCTCATTAGTAAAATAAACGAGCAAGTTCTCATGTAACATATTTTGTAACAGCATATTAAACTGTTTATAAACAATTGTAAGAGTATGTTTAGAGATACTTACACAAATTCTGCTCTTTGTCGGCACAGATTGTCGTCAGATCACTTGTGTTGGTATGGCAACCTGCAAATTTGAATTCCTAATTAGATAGACAAGTGTCTCAATGGTTTTGTAGTCAAGCAGACAAAAGTTTAGTATGGTTTCATAATCAATCAATAGAAAAATAGTTTCAAGCAGATAAATAATTCCACAGTTTTATAATTAAGTTGATAATTGTTACCATGGTTTCCAAATCAAACTGAAAACAGACACCATATTTATTAATCAGGTGTCTCCATGGTTTCATAAAGAGAGAGACAGAAGGTTGACATGTTTTCAAAATCAAGCAGACAAAGGGTTGCCATGGCTTCATAATTATGTAGACAAGCATCTCTATGGTTTCATAATCAAGCAAATATAGCATGTTGTCTGCCTTATCTCATACCTTCATGATGCTATCTGCCTTGTCTCATACCTTCATGCTATCTGCCATGTCTCATACCTTGGTGCTATCTGCCTTGTCTCACACATTGGTGCTATCTGCCTTGTCTCACACATTGGTGTTATCTGCTTGTCTCACTCATTGGTGATATCTGCCTTGTCTCAAACCTTGGTGCTATCTGCCTTGTCTCACACATTGGTGTTATCTGCCTTGTCTCACACATTGGTGTTATCTGCCTTGTCTCACACCTTGGTGCTATCTGCCTTATCTCATATACCTTGGTGGTGCTATCTGCTTGTCTCACACATTGGTGCTATCTGCCTTGTCTCACGCAGGGCCTTCCCCAGCCATTTATGGCGTAGCGGCGCCGCAATCCCTTAACTTTTGAAACGCACATGCCGCGATCCCTTAATCTGACCGCGACCCTTTAAAACCGTGCCGCGATCCCTTAAAAGTGGCTCAAAACATTCATTTCCCAGTGTTAATTAATGACATATCTGCTAAATAACGCCTTGAGGCATAAACTCCTGACAAGCATACGTCCTTAGCTCCTGATTGGAGTGTTCTCATAAGGATTAGAGGGGCAGAGGTGTTAATTACCTCCGCGATACGGGTCTAATTCAAGAATTCAATCATGCATATATGACCTTTAAACTTGTTACGTCATCAAATGTGAAAATAATTTACTTATAAGTTATATTTTATTGTAGCGTTGAATTAACGTGCCTTCATCCATTTTATCGCGATTTTAAATAGATAATGATGAGAAAATAATCTCACAAACGCAAATTATTCGATAATCACATAAAATTATAAGAATCTCGGGGTCGAAGATTATAAATTTAGTTTACTTCCGGTTTTGAAATTTGCTTCCGTGTTTCAAACTAAATCGATTAATTATGAATAAAGACAGCAATTTTATAACATTTGAATAAATTTATAACCGTTTCCTATCTCTTTTTTTTCGAAAGCGCTAACGATTTGATGCAGTAAATATGACTTAAGACGTTAAGATGTCTTAAGACATGTAAGCGTAAAAAGTTGATGTAAATCCGGATTGTCCTTATTTCGGATGCTTAAAAAACACGACACTGCGCGTTTTCATACAAGTTGTTGTTTTTTAAATGTTATTCACTTAAAAATAACATAATAAGTCCTGCTTTAAAAACTTCACCACATACATAATGAAGTGTTTAAAATATACAAAAAACCTGCAACGTGACACGCATTGGTGTTATCAGCTTTTCTCACACATTGGTGCTATCTGCTTTGTCTTACACCTGGGTGCTATCTGCCTTGTCACATTGGTGTTATCTGCCTTGTCTCACACCTTGGTGCTATCTGCCTTGTCTCACTCATTGGTGTTATCTGCCTTGTCTCACACCTTGGTGCTATCTGCCTTATCTCATACCTTGGTTTTATCTGCCTAGTTTCATATGTTCATGGTATCTGCCTTATCTCATACCCTGGTGCTATCTGCCTTATCTCATACCTTGGTGCTATCTGCCTTATCTCATACCTTGGTGTTATCTGCCTTGTTTCATATGTTCATGGTATCTGCCTTATCTCATACACTGGTGCTATCTGCCTTATCTCATACCCTGGTGCTATCTGCCTTATCTCATACCTTGGTGCTATCTGCCTTGTTTCAATGTTCATGGCATCTGCCTTATCTCATACCCTGGTGCTATCTGCCTTATCTCATACCCTGGTGCTATCTGCCTTATCTCATACCCTGGTGTTATCTGCCTTATCTCATACCCTGGTGCTATCTGCCTTATCTCATACCTTGGTGCTATCTGCCTTGTTTCATATGTTCATAGTATGTGCCTTATCTCATACCCTGGTGCTATCTGCCTTGTCTCACACATTGGTGTTATCTGCCTTGTTTCACACATTGGTGTTATCTGCCTTGTCTCACACCTGGGTGCTATCTGCCTTGTCTCACACATTGGTGTTATCTACCTTGTCTCACACCTTGGTGCTATCTGCCTTGTCTCACTCATTGGTGTTATCTGCCTTGTCTCACACCTTGGTGCTATCTGCCTTATCTCATACCTTGGTGTTATCTGCCTTGTTTCATATGTTCATGGTATCTGCCTTATCTCATACCTTGGTGTTATCTGCCTTGTTTCATATGTTCATGGTATCTGCCTTATCTCATACCCTGGTGCTATCTGCCTTATCTCATACCTTGGTGCTATCTGCCTTATCTCATACCTTGGTGTTATCTGCCTTGTTTCATATGTTCATGGTATCTGCCTTATCTCATACCCTTGTGCTATCTGCCTTATCTCATACCCTGGTGCTATCTGCCTTATCTCATACCCTGGTGCTATCTGCCTTATCTCATACCTTGGTGCTATCTGCCTTGTTTCATATGTTCATGATATCTGCCTTATCTCATACCCTGGTGCTATCTGCCTTATCTCATACCCTGGTGCTATCCGCCTTATCTCATACCCTGGTGCTATCTGCCTTATCTCATACCTTGGTGAACCTTAATGCTATCTGCTTTATCTCATACCTTGGTGAACCTTATCTCATACCTTGGTGAGCCTTCATGCTATCTGCCTTATCTCATACCTTCGTGCTATCTGCCTTATCTCATACCTTGGTGCTATCTGCCTTATCTCTTATCTAGGTGCTATCTGCCTTATCTCATATCTAGGTGCTATCTGCCTTATCTCATACTTTGGTGAACCTAGATGCTTTCTGCCTTATCTCATACCTTGGTGAACCTTCAAGCTATCTGCATTATCTCATACCTTGGTAAACCTTCATGTTATCTGCCTTATCTCATACCTTCATGCTATCTGCCTTTTCTCATACCTTGGTGCTATCTGCCTTATCTCATACCTTGGTGAACCTTCATGCTATTTGCATTATCTCATACCTTGGTAAACCTTCATGTTATCTGCCTTATCTCATACCTTCATGCTATCTTCCTTTTCTCATACCTTGGTGCTATCTGCATTATCTCATACCTTGGTAAACCTTCATGCTATCTGCCTTCTCTCATACCTTGGTGAACCTTCATGCTATTTGCATTATCTCATACCTTGGTAAACCTTCATGCTATCTTCCTTTTCTCATACCTTGGTGCTATCTGCATTATCTCATACCTTGGTAAACCTTCATGCTATCTGCCTTCTCTCATACCTTCATGCTATCTGCCTTATCTCATACCTTGGTGCTATCTGCCTTATCTCATACCTTGGTGCTATCTGCCTTATCTCATACCTTGGTGCTATCTGCCTTATCTCATACCTTGGTGAACCTGTGTGTTGTCCTTATCCGTACAGTTGATGAACACACAGGCCTTCTCTGCACAACAAGATGCCTGAATCTTCAAACTGGCACATACATCTGGTGGCGGAGTGGTAGGTGATAATGTACCTAAAATTAATGTAGTTAAACTGTATTACTTGTTGTGTATTGAATGAATAAACTTGTCCTTACATGTAAATTTGAAACTCTAAAACTATAGATCAGGGCCCTGTTTTATTAAACATGTTACGATAAGTCTTAAAATTTAAAATCGTTCACTTTTTTCACCTAAGCATTTAATGTAGACAATTATGTGTGCATAAAGTGCAGAAATATCACATGTATAAGAAAATGAAATGAAATCACTTTTATTTCAAAAAAGTGTAATTTATAGTAAAGCATTTAAGAAATTGATTTACGATCAAAATGGTCATAAGTTTTTTCATAAAACGGGGCCCTGAACTTTTGCTCTGGAATGGTATGTCCTATATAATTATATGGAATGCAACTTGACATAGTGTCTGTAGCATACAATCAATAAGCGTTATTTTGATTTGTTTATACCGGTTCAATATGTATAAAAAACTGAGTAAAAGGACTTAAGACACATGCAATTTTAGTAAAGAAACTGTGAATTTTTGTTAAATCGTTTATCTAATTGTGTATGGTAAACTTACCATTGTAACAAGAACGTTTTTTTCGTAAATTAAAAACATGTTTAGGTTAACTTAGAATAGAATAGAATAATTTATTTTCCAATCAAAGGCCAAAAAATCATTTATAAGTATAGAATGTTTGTATTTTAAGTTGTCCTTAATAGAATCTAACAACATAAATACTGTTTTAATTTACTTCATTGTCAATCTTGGAAGATTCTGCTAATTTAATTTAATATTAAAAGACCTAAATGTACAAAACGAAAGCACAATTACAACCATACTGCAAACTGATCAAAACTGCTTGATAAAGTGAGTTTAATAATGTAATTTCATTTTTCTCTCCAACCTGAATGAAGTTATTAGTTTCAAAATGAAAAAAATCATAACAAATATATGTAGAAGATTTGAATTTTATTAAAAATCGGTAAATATCGGAATACAAACATACTGTAAAACTAATGGGTGGGGTAATGAATAGTCTCCAGAAATCCAATAACTTCTAATTCAAACATCGTATAGGTCTTTTCTTCCGGTCCCTTGAACTTTGAGTAACTGATTGTGGACTGTACAACCCATAATAATTTGATAGTGTGCTTTAGTTTTAAAAAATATGAGGATTTTTAATGCAAATTGCTCCATCCTGTTTGGTAAGTCTGGTAAACTTGCAGACATGTATCTTGATCACTACAATTCAGTAATGACTTTTGTTACTAATCCTTTGGGATCATCAAGCACCCCTTGAGCTGGTGCTAGTGGGCGTGAGAAAATGAACAATAAAACCCAGTCTGCAAACCCTTTTTCTTCTTATTTGTTTTTGTTGCTTTCGAAGGGTCCTCTGTACTGTATGCATTAACCCTTAACCCGCTACATATATATAATGGACTGTTGTTCTTTCTTTGAATTAAGACCATTCCATTTATGTGACAAAAGGTCTTGGGGGAAAAAACCTCATCAGCCAGTGAGTTACTCGCAGGCTGATCTGGGTTTACAATGGGCGCAAAGGCTATTATAGTCGTACTTAGCAGGTTATGGGTTAAGTTAATCCCTATAGGGCTTAAAGTTCTCTGGCCATGTTTTGTTTCATGAACATGTTTATCTTTATTTAAATCGAAATCAATACAAAACACTAGATATTTACAATTCACACATTGCAATATTTGTGAAAAGCGAGAATAAGATTTTATTTGATGATGCAGAAAACTGTATTTATCACTTATCTGGCAATAGTTGTGCAGCTAAACAATTCAGATTTACCTCATTTCCCCGTACAGTCAAGCAGTGGTAACAGTAGTATCTACGTCATGCAAATAATACCGATTTTTGCATACAATTTAGTAGCGGTTTTAAATATATGTTTCTCTCCAGGACTATCAAGAAATGTTCATATGATGTTTAAGAATTAAATTCGTTAATTGATAATACAACAAAAAGGGTGGCCGTTCATCTTTAAAATGCTGTGAGAAGTACCATATTTCCCGTAATAGTAGTGCCTGGGTACTATGCAAAATGAAAAGGTGGCACTCTTATAAAATTAAATTTTTATTTTATTTATATGGGTTATATAATAGATCGAAATTTACTTTTTTTTATATATTTTTTTCATTTTTTGGATACAACACTAAAAATGTTTTACTTCTATTATTAAGGGAGTACGGTAATTGTGATCAAAGTATATTTGTGTTGTACAACTAATAGCAAAATAATCAAAAAGTTTGTCTATTATTAATAATTATATTATTATTAATCATTTTGATATGATAGTTTTACTGGAAGGAGAGTGCAGAATGAAAGGAATCTAGGTTTTTTTGAAGGCAGGTCATATTGACCTTGCAAAAAAATAATCTTAAAATCAGTAGGCAAGTGGCCAATTCCAAATGGTTCATGTTTTACTTGCGAAGTTTCATGAATATAGGTCATTTTACGCTTGAACTGATGTGTCAAAACCATTTTCAAGGTCAAGTTTTATTCATGATGACCTTGTGCTTTGACCAATGGTCTAAAAATCAGTAGATATCTGAATGAATTCCCTTGACCTTTGACCAACTGCCACATTAATTACAGGGCTTGTTGAACCAACAGCACTATTTGAATTGAACTGAATTGGGGTTTAAAGGCGCACCAACACATGAAAGGTTATATGGCGCCTAAGAGGAATGAACATGCAAGGCTCATCCTCCATGTACATCGAGATAAAATATGGATAACAGGCCTAGAACATTCTCACCCTGAACTGCAGAGTTGCTGCAAATTCTATTGTAGACACTCTATTTACGCTGGAGCCACGTTATTGTTTTTCTGCCACTGCTCTAGTGATATGAGCGAGATGGCACCTGAAACAATGCAAGGGTCATGATGAAGACCTTTAATTAGCATGAACAAAAAATGATAAAATGAACATGAATTTGGGGGGCTCTACCCCTCTGCCTTCCCCTCCAACGGGATCTGCAGTGGCCCTATTCTTTGCCCCGTAACCAAACGGGGCCCCAGCACTATTTGAATAAAGTTTCAAGATTGTAGGTCATAATCTAGTCTATTCATATATGGATAATAGTCCAGAGATCATTATGCGTGATGTGGCCAAAGTTAGCCAGACCTATGACCTATCAATAGGAGCCATGGCACCATGGGTATTATTTTTATACATTTCAGATTGTATGTAGTTACAGCGTGGAAGTCATTTTTCAGGGGCGGATCCAGAATTTCAGCTGAGTGGGGGCGTAAGATTTTGGTCAATATTCGGGTCCTTTTCTAGCCTCATAAAACGGTTGCGGTAGTGCATTGATGGGGTGAAAAAGTCCGTTTTCAAATAAAAGGATTTAACAATGTGTTAATTAAACCACTCATTAGCCATTATGCGTCGAGCGAGCGAAGCGATCGAGAATTTTTTTATACTGAGGGCGTGCATCGAAATTGTTTGATATTTTATCTACAGTAACATGGACATACATGTATGATCCGCTAGTGTTTTTCATGATCAGATTGTGACCGTTACCTTTAACCTACTAACCCAAAATCAACAGGAGTCATTGTTTCACCAAGGATCCCTAACAATTTAAATACTGTCGGTCTAATAGTTCACAAGTTACAATGCAGGAAGTGTTTCTCAGAATTGGTTATTGTCAGGTCAATTTGACCTTCATGTTTGACCTACTGACCCCAAAAGCATCAGTGTTTTCTCTGACCAGGGCAATGTGAAACCCACACTATTCAAAGACAGCTTGTCATTTAAGTACATACAGACGGTATTCAACAACATTTAAGTACATACAGATGGTATTCTACAACACTTAAGTACATACAGATGGTATTCTACAACATTTAAGTACATACAGATAGTATTCTATTACATTTAAGTATATACATATGGTATTCTACAACATGTGTAACAGATGGTATTCTACAACAATACAGATGGTATTCTACAACATTTAAGTATATACATACGGTATTCTACAACATGTGTAACAGAATCTAGTAAGATACTTACACAGATCCTTGTTAGTGTCCTTAACGCAGAATGTTGTCATATTTGTAGCGTTGTTATGGCAACCTACAAGAAATTAAAGTTTATTTGAGATTGGTTTTAATAACTCAGTTGTCAAATTACCATGCATGTATACTACCTTGATCTAGAAAGCACTGCCCTCACAATCTGCCTCTCCTTTGATGTATACTCAGTCGTCTAGAAAGCACTGCCCTCACAATCTCCCTCTCCTTTGATGTATACTCAGTCTAGAGAGTACTGCCCTCACAATCTCCCTTTCCTTTAATGTATACTCAGTCTAGAGAGCACTGCCCTCACAATCTCCCTCTCCTGTGTTGTATACTCCGTCTAGAAAGCACTGCCCTCACAATCTCCCTCTCCTTTGATGTATACTCAGTCTAGAGAGCACTGCCCTCACAATCTACCTCTCCTTTGATGTATACTCAGTCTAGAGAGCACTGCCCTCACAATCTCCCTTTCCTTTAATGTATACTCAGTCTAGAGAGCACTGTCCTCACAATCTCCCTCTCCTGTATTGTATACTCCGTCTAGAAAGCACTGCCCTCACAATCTGCCTCTACTAAGATGTATACTCAGTCTAGAGAGCACTGACCTCACAATCTGCCACTCCTTTGATGTATACTCAGCCTATAAAGCACTGCCCTCACAATATGCCACAGTCTAGAGAGCACTGCCCTCACAATCTCCCTCTACTAAGATGTATACTCAGTCTAGAGAGCACTGCCCTCACAATCTCCCTCTCCTTTAATGTATACTCAGTCTAGAGAGTACTGCCCTCACAATCTCCCTCTCCTGTGTTGTATACTCCATCTAGAAAGCACTGCCCTCACAATCTGCCTCTACTAAGATGTATACTCAGTCTAGAGAGCACTGCCCTCACAATCTGCCTCTCCTTTGATGTATACTCAGCCTTTAGAGCACTGCCCTCACAATATGCCACAGTCTAGAGAGCACTGCCCTCACAATCTCCCTCTCCTTTGACATATACTCAGTCTAGAGAGCACTGCCCTCACAATCTGCCTCTCCTTTGATGTATACTCAGTCTAGAGAGTACTGCCCTCACAATCTGCCTCTCCTTTGATGTATACTCAGTCAGGGACAATACAGATAGGGTTAGATATGGACACCGAGTTAATATTTGTTTACAAGTTGTTTTATAGTAGCATACCTGTGTAGACAAGGTTATCATCAGGCTTTGTGCAGTTGACAAACATACAACTCTTGCCTGGCTCTGCACAGCATGTTGTCTGATTGTTCAACGACTCACATACATCCACTGGAGCAGCTGTTGTTGCTGAATAGGAATTGAAATAAATCTAAACAAGGTGACAAACTGTTAAGACAAGAAATCGGTAGAAACCTATGGATGCTCCCCGAATGAATAAAGGTACACATGTGAAATACAATCGGATGGAAAATGTAGGATGAGTTGAGCTTACAAGCTTCGTATTTTTTAAAAATTGCAAAGTCTCGTAACTCCGCCCACTTTCGTTTTTTAACCAAAACATCCTGAAAATATGCGCTACTAGAAATAATACTGATACTTCCTATAAATATGGATATCAGATGAAAATCTTAGAGGAGTTGAGCAGACAAGCTTTAGAAAAACTTCAATGTCCCGTATCTCCGTCAAAAATCATTCAACCGAAACGTTCTGAAAATATGCACTACTAGGCAAAATACTGTTACTTCATGTGAAGTTTCGTGAAAATCAGATGAAAAACAGGAGTTGAGTGGACTAGCTTTAAAATCGAAAAACTTAGTCCCGTAACTCCCGACAAAAATCATTCAACCGGAACCTCCCAACAATATGCTCTACTAGACATCATTCTGATATTTCCTATAAATTTTCATGAAAATCGGATGATAAAATAAGAGGAGTTAAGCGGACGTTTACAAAAATACCAAAATTTCAAAGTCCCGTAACTCCGCAACCGGAACCTCTGACACTATGCGCTACTAGGCATCATATTAATACTTCCTATAAAATTTCATGAAAATCGGATGAAAAACGTAGCAGGAGATAAACGGACAAGGTTTACATTCGAAAAACTTCAAAGTGCCGTAACTCCGCCAAAAATCATTCAATCAGAACCTCCCTATAAAATGCGCTACTAGACTTCATACTGATACCTCCTATAAAATTTCATGAGAATCGGACGAAAAACATAGATGTTAAGTGGACAAGAAAATGGGACGGAGGGACGTACATACGGACGGACATGACGGCAATTATATGCATTAATAAAACCTGTGCTAACTGTTCTTTCTTTTAAACACCATATACTGTCAAGTTCAATGTCCTATATATAGAACTGCAATTTACACCTACTCATTTGGTATTCAAAAGCAAGTTTGTTTCAATGGTGTTTTACGACATTGTTTAGCACATGTTAGGCTATATATGACGGTCGACTAGTTTTGTTGTAGAGGCAGACCAGGTGCCGCATTTTTCCTGGGTAGAACTAGTACTGTATACCTCGTGCCATCCATAAGAATCGACACATTCTCACTTGACAAGTTGAGCTACCAGTGGGATTCGAACCCGCAGCACTGAGAAAGATAACCAAATGACAGCCAAATGCAAAACTAATAGTAAGATCAACAAATTTAATGACCCATAATCAGATAGCAACTGTGACACATCAACAATATTAATAGGTATTAAAAAGTTTTATCGTATAAATGTGCTACATGTCAGTGAACTAAATATATGATATCAATACTGTAAGATGTAGTTTTAAAGAACGTGGCTGAAAACTGTTAAAATGCATACACTAAGTTGACATAGTCTATTATGTTTTTATAAATCACAACAAGAATGAGAAAAGAAAACGTTTGAAATTTTAATAAACAAGGCCTTTTCTTTCAACAAGAGGTCAATGACCTTGAAGCTCTACTGATTGATTTTGATTTCAGGAAGTAGTCGCTACAAACTTGTTTTTTGAAAATCTATTTTTAGCCGTGTCGGCCATCTTGAATTTCTGGCCGACCTGAAATTTTGCTAGGATCAATTAGACATCAAGAGCAACATTCTTGTGAAGTTTCATAAAAATCCGTCATGTAGTTTCAGAGGAGTAGTTGTTACAAGTTTTCATTATATAACTCTATGTAAACAAAGATGGACGCTGACAGCCATGTTTAACATCGAATCAAAATAATGTTCAACTGGGATAACCATCATGTCATGCTGATCATTTTAGAAGAAGTCCCATATCAATATCTCTTATAGTTTTCAAGAAGTAGTCACTACAAACTTATTTTTTAAAAATCTATTTTTAGCCATGACGGCCATCTTGAATTTCCGGCCGACCTGAAATTTTGCTAAGATCAATTAGACATCAAGAGCAACACTCCTGTGAAGTTTCATGACAATCCGTCAAGTAGTTTCAGAGAAGTAGTCGCTACAAGTTTTCATTATATAACTCTTAAGTAAACAAAGATGGCCGCTGGCGGCCATGTTTAACGTCAAATCAAAATAATTTTTGACAAGGGTCAACATCATGTCATGCTGATCATTTTAGAAAAAGTCCCATATCAATATCACTTGTAGTTTTCAAGAAGTAGTCGCTACAAACTTATTTTTTAAAAATCTATTTTAAGCTGTGATGGCCATCTTGAATTTCTGGCAGATCTGAAATTTTGCTAGGATCAATAAGACATCAAGAGCAACATTCCTGTAAAGTTTCATGAAAATCTGCCAAGTAGTTTTAGAGGAGTAGTCGCTACAAATTTAATTATATAACTCTATGTAAACAAAGATGGCCGCTTGCAGCCATGTTTAACGTCGAATCAAAACAATTTTTGACAAGGACCAACATCATATCATGCTGATCATTTTAGAAAAAGTCCCATATCACTATCACTTATAGTTTTCAAAAAGTAGTCGCTACAAACTTGTATTTTAAAACTCTATTTTTAGCTTTGGCGGCCATCTTGGATTTCACATCAACATGAATTTTTGCTAGGATCAACATGACTTTATGGCCAACATTTCTGTAAAGTTTCATGAATATCCATCCTGATCAGTCGAGCTTAAAAAGAGGCCCAAGAGGGCCTGTGGTCGCTCTACTGGCTAATATGGCTCTTATAACATCAATGAAGCAAGTGACTATCGTCTTAAAGAGGCAAAAGATATACATTTTTAAGTAAATCAAGAGCCATAACTCCGCCATTACTGGTCCGATCTGGCTGGTTTTCGAACTAAGGCCAGTAGAGATAATAATAAAAAAATTATATATATATTAAAAACAAGAGGTCAATGACCTTGAAGCTCTACTGATAGATTTTGATAGCTAGGTGAAGTGAAGTTTCATAAAAACTGTCAAGTAGTTTCAGAGGAGTAGTCGCCTACAAGTTGAAGTTTTTACTATATAACTTTAGGTAAACAAAGATGGCCACTGGCAGCCATGTTTAATGTCGAATCAAAATAATTTTCGACAAGGATCTAACATCTTGTCATGCTGATCATTTCAGAAAAAGTCCCATATCAATATCACTTACAGTTTTCAAGAAGTAGTCGCTACAAACTTGTTTTTAAAAATCTATGTTTAGCTGTGGTGGCCATCTTGAATTTCCAGCCGACCTGAAATTGTGCTAGGATCAACTAGACATCAAGAGCAACATTCCTGTGAAGTTTCATGAAAATCCGTCTAGTAGTTTCAGAGGAGTAGTCACTACACATTTTTACTATACAAACTCTTATGTAAACAAAGATGGCCACTGGCAGCCATGTTTAACGTCGAATCAAAATAATGTTTGACTAGGATCAACATCATGTCATGCTGATCATTTTAGAAAAAGTCCCATATCAATATCACTTATAGTTTTCAAGAAGTAGTCGCTACAAACTTATTTTTTAAAATCTATTTTTAGCTGTGGCGGCCATCTTGAATTTCTGGCTGACCTGAAATTTTGCTACGATCAATTAGACATCAAGAGCGACATTCCTGTGAAGTTTCATGGACATCTGTCAAGTAGTTTCAGAGGAGTAGTCGCTACAAGTTTTTACTATATAACTCTATGTAAACAAAAATGGCCACTGGCAGCCATGTTTAACGTCGAATCAAAACGATTTTTGAGAAGGACCAACATCATGTCATGCTGATCATTTTAGAAAAAGTCCCATATCAATATCACTTATAGTTTTCAAGGAGTAGTCGCTACAATCTTGTATTTTAAAAATCTATTTTTAGCTTTGGCGGCCATCTTGGATTTTGCATCAACATGAATTTTTGCTAGGATCAACTAGACTTCATGGGCAACATTTCTGTAAAGTTTCATGAATATCCATCCAGTAGTTTCAGAGGAGTAGTCGCTACAAGTTTTTACTATATAAATCTTTGTAAACAAAGATGGCCGCTAGCGGCCATGTTTAAAGTCGCATCGAAATAAATTTCGACAAGGATCAACATCATGTCATGCTGATCATTTTAGAAAACGTCCCATATCAATATCACTTACAGTTTTCAAGAAGTAGTCGCTACAAATTTATTTATTTTAAATCTATTTTTAGCCGTGGCGGCCATCTTGAATTTCCGGCCAGCCTGAAATTTTTCTAGGATCAACTAGACATCAAGAGCAACATTCCTGTGAAGTTTCATGGACATCCATTAAGTAGTTTCAGAGGAGTAGTCGCTACAAGTTTTTACTATATAACTCTATGTAAACAAAGATGGCCACTGGCAGCCATGTTTAAGGTCGAATCAAAATAATATTCAACTAGGATCAACATCATGTCATGCTGATCATTTTAGAAAAAGTCCCATATCAATATCACTTATAGTTTTCAAGAAGTAGTCGCTACAAACTTGTATTTTAAAAATCTATTTTTAGCTTTGGCGGCCATCTTGGATTTCGCATCAACATGAATTTTTGCTAGGATCAACTAGACTTCATGGGCAACATTTCTGTAAAGTTTCATGAATATCCATCCAGTAGTTTCAGAGGAGTAGTCGCTACAAATAAAAGTTTACGGACAGACAGACGGACGGACAGACGGACAGACAGACGGACGACGGACGCCGCACCACGGCATAAGCTCTGCTGATCTCTGATCAGTAGAGCTAAAAACAAATTAAAACAAGAGGTCAATGACCTTGAAGCTCTACTGATTGATTTTGATTTCAGGAAGTAGTCGCTACAGACTTGTTTTTTGAAAATCTATTTTTAACCGTGGTGGCCATCTTGAATTTCCGGCCGACCTGAAATTTTGCTAGAATCAATAAGACATTAAGAGCAACATTCCTGTGAAGTTTCATGAAAATCCGTCTAGTAGTTTCAGAGGAGTAGTCGCTACAAGTTTTCATTATATAATTCTATGTAAACAAAGATGGCCGCTGGTAGCCATGTTTAACGTCAAATCAAAACGATTTTCGACAAAGACCAACATCATGTCATATTGATCATTTTAGAAAAAGTCCAATATCAATATCTCTTATAGTTTTGAAGAAGTAGTCGCTACAAACTTGTAATTTGAAAATTTATTTTTAGCTGTGGCGGCCATCTTGAATTTCAGGCCGACCTAAAACAATTCTGGGATCAATTAGACATCAAGAGCAACATTCCTGTGAAGTTTCATAAAAATGTGTCAAGTAGTTTCAGAGAAGTAGTCGCTACAAGTTGTTACTATATAAATCTATGTAAACAAAGATGGCCGCTAGCAGCCATGTTAAAGTTGCATCGAAATAAATTTCGACAAGGATCAACATCATGTCATGCTGATCATTTTAGAAAATGTCCCATATCAATATCACTTACAGTTTTCAAGAAGTAGTCGCTACAAATGTATTTATTTTAAATCTATTTTTAGCCGTGGCGGTCATTTTGAATTTCCGGCCAGCCTTAAATTTTGCTAAGATCAACAAGACATCAAGAGAAACATTCCTGTGAAGTTTCATGAACATCCGTCAAGTAGTTTCAGAGGAGTAGTCGCTACAAGTTTTTACTATATAACTCTATGTAAGCAAAGATGGCCGCTGGCAGCCATGTTTAACATCGAATCAAAACGATTTTTGACAACGACCAACATCATGTCATGCTGATCATTTTAGAAAAAGTCCCATATCAATATCACTTCTAGTTTTCAAGAAGTAGTCGCTACAAACTTATTTTTTAAAAATCTATTTTTAGCTGTGGCAGCCATCTTGAATTTCTGGCCGATCTGAAATTTTGCTAGGATCAATTACACATCAAGAGCAACATTCCTGTAAAGTTTCATGAAAATCCGCCAAGTAGTTTCAGAGGAGTAGTCGCTACAAGTTTTTACTATATAACTCTATGTAAACAAAGATGGCCGCTGGCAGCCATGTTTAACGTCGAATCAAAACGATTTTTGACAACGACCAACATCATGTCATGCTGATCATTTTAGAAAAAGTCCCATATCAATATCACTTAAAGTTTTTAAGAAGTAGTCGCTACAAACTTGTATTTTAAAAATCTATTTTTAGCTTTGGCAGCCATCTTGGATTTCACATCAACATGAATTTTTGCTAGGATCAACTAGACTTCATGGGCAACATTTCTGTAAAGTTTCATGAATATCCATCCTGTAGTTTCAGAGGAGTAGTCGCTACAAATAAAAGTTTACGGACAGACGGACGGACGGACGGACGGACAGACGGACAGACAGACGGACGACGGACGCCACACCACGGCATAAGCTCTGCTGATCTCTGATCAGAAGAGCTAAAAAAACAAGGGGTCAATGACCTTGAAGCTCTACTGATTGATTGTGATTTTATGAAGTAGTCGCTACAGACTTGTTTTTGGAAAAATTATTTTTAGCCGTGGTGGCCATCTTGAATTTTCGGCCGACCTGAAATTTTGCTAGGATCTATAAGACACCAAGAGCAACATTCCTGTGAAGTTTCATGAAAATCCATCAAGTAGTTTCAGAGGAGTAGTCGCTACGAGTTTTCATTATATAACTCTATGTAAACAAAGATGGCCGCTGAGAGCCATGTTTAACATCGAATCAAAACGATTTTTGACAAGGACCAACATCATGTCATGCTGATCATTTTAGAAAAACTCCCATATCAATATCACTTATAGTTTTCAAGAAGTAGTCGCTACAAACTTGTATTTTGAAAATCTATTTCTAGCCATGGTGGCCATCTTGAATTTCCGGCCGACCTGAAATTTTGCTAGGATCAATAAGACATCAAGAACAACATTCGTGTGAAATTTCATGAAAATCCGTCAAGTAGTTTCAGACGAGTAATCGCTACAAGTTTTCATTAAATAACTCTATGTAAACAAAGATGGCCGCTGGCAGCCATGTTTAACGTCGAATCAAAACGATTTTCGACAAGGACCAACATCATGTCATGTTGATCATTTTAGAAAAAGTCCCATATCGAGTTTTCAAGAAGTAGTCGCTACAAACTTGTTTTTTAAAAACCTATTTTTAGATTTGGCAGCCATCTTGGATTTCACGTCAACATGAATTTTTGCTAGGATCAACTAGACTTCATGGGCAACATTTCTGTAAAGTTTCATGAAAATCCATTCAGTAGTTTCAGAGGAGTTGTCGCTACAAAAAATGTTTACGGACAGACGGACGGACAGACGGACGACGCACCACGGCATCAGCTCTGCTGATCTCTGATCAGTCGAGCTAAAAATTAAAAAAAAACAAGAGGTCAATGACCTTGAAGCTCTACTGATTGATTTTGATTTCAGGAAGTAGTCGCTACAGACTTGTTTTTTGAAAATCTATTTTTAACCGTGCCGGCCATCTTCAATTTCCGGCCGACCTGAAATTTTGCTAAGATCAATAAGACATTAAGAGCAACATTCCTGTGAAGTTTCATGAAAATCCGTCAGGTAGTTTCAAAGAAGTAGTCGCTACAAGTTTTCATTATATAACTCTATGTAAACAAAGCAGCCATGTTTAAGGTCAAATCAAAACAATTTTCGACAAGGACCAACATCATGTCATACTGATCATTTTAGAAAAAGTCCCATATCAATATCTCTTATTGTTTTGAAGAAGTAGTCGCTACAAACTTATTTATTTTAAATCTATTTTTAGCTGTGGCGGCCATCTTGAATTTCCAGCCGACCTGAAATTTTTCTAGGATCAACTAGACATCAAGAGCAACATTCCTGTGAAGTTTCATGAACATCTGTCAAGTAGTTTCAGAGGAGTAGTCGCTACAAGTTTTTACTATATAACTCTATGTAACCAAAGATGGCCACTGGCAGCCATGTTTAACGTCGAATCAAAATAATTTTCCACAAGGATCTACATCATGTCATGCTGATCATTTTAGAAAAAGTCCCATATCAATATCACTTATAGTTTTCAAGAAGTAGTCGCTACAAACTTATTTTTTAAAAATCTATTTTTAGCTGTGACGGCCATCTTGAATTTCCGGCCGACCTGAAATTTTGATAGGATCAATTAGACATCAAGAGCAACATTCCTGAAAAGTTTTATGACAATCCGCCAAGTAGTTTCAGAGGAGAAGTCGCTACAAGTTTTTACTATATAACTCTATGTAAACAAAGATGGCCACTGGCAGCCATGTTTAACGTTGAATCAAAACGATTTTTGACTAGGATCAACACCATGTAATGCTGATCATTTTAGAAAAAGTCCCATATCAATATCACTTATAGTTTTCAAGAAGTAGTCGCTACAAACTTATTTTTTAAAAATCTATTTTTAGCTGTGACGGCCATCTTGAATTTCCGGCCGACCTGAAATTTTTCTAGGATCAATTAGACATCAAGAGCAACATTCCTGTAAAGTTTCATGACAATCCGCCAAGTAGTTTCAGAGAAGAAGTCGCTACAAGTTTTTACTATATAACTCTATGTAAACAAAGATGGCCGCTGGCAGCCATGTTTAACATCGAATCAAAACAATTTTTGACAAGGACCAACATCATATCATGCTGATCATTTTAGAAAAAGTCCCATATCAATATCACTTATAGTTTTCAAAAAGTAGTCGCTACAAACTTGTATTTTAAAAATCTATTTTTAGCTTTGGCGGCCATCTTGGATTTCACATCAACATGAATTTTTGCTAGGATCAACTAGACTTTATGGGCAACATTTCTGTAAAGTTTCATGAATATCCATCCAGTAGTTTCAGCTGTGAAGTCGCTACAAATAAAAGTTTACGGACAGACGGACGGACAGACGGACGACGGACGCCGCACCACGGCATAAGCTCTGCTGATCTCTGATCAGTAGAGCTAATAAAAACAAGAGGTCAATGATCTTGAAGCTCTACTGATTGATTTTGATTTCAGGAAGTAGTCGCTACAAACTTGTTTTTTGAAAAATTATTTTTAGCCGTGGCTGCCATCTTGAATTTCCGGCCGACCTGGTATTTTGCTAGGATCAATTAGACATCAAGAGCAACATTCCTGTGAAGTTCATGAAAATCCGTCAAGTAGTTTCAGAGGAGTAGTCGCTAAAAGTTTTCATTATATAATTCTATGTAAACAAAGATGGCCGCTGACAGCCATGTTTAACATCTAATCAAAATGATTTTTGACAAGGACCAACATCATGTAATGCTGATCATTTTAGAAAAAGTCCCATATCAATATCACTTATAGTTTTCAAGAAGTAGTCGCTACAAACTTGCATTTTGAAAATCTATTTTTAGCCATGGCGGCCATCTTGAATTTCCGGCCGACCTGAAATTTTGCTAGGATCAATTAGACATCAAGAGCAACATTTCTGTGAAGTTTCATGAAAATCCGTCAAGTAGTTTCAGAGGAGTAGTCGCTACAAGTTTTCATTATATAACTCTATGTAAACAAAGATGGCCACTGGCAGCCATGTTTAATGTCGAATCAAAATAATGTTCGACTCGGATAACCATCATGTCATGCTGATCATTTTAGAAAAAGTCCCATATCAATATCACTTAGTTTTCAAGAAGTAGTCGCTACAAACTTGTATTTTGAAAATCTATTTTTAGCCATGGCGGCCATCTTGAATTTCCGGCCGACCTGAAATTTTGCTAGGATCAATTAGACATCAAGAGCAACATTTCTGTGAAGTTTCATGAAAATCCGTCAAGTAGTTTCAGAGGAGTAGTCGCTACAAGTTTTCATCATATAACTCTATGTAAACAAAGATGGCCACTGGCAGCCATGTTTAATGTCGAATCAAAATAATGTTAGACTCGGATAACCATCATGTCATGCTGATCATTTTAGAAAAAGTCCCATATCAATATCACTTATAGTTTTCAAGAAGTAGTCGCTACAAACTTATTTTTTAAAAATCTATTTTTAACTGTGGCAGCCATCTTGAATTTCTGGCCGATCTGAAATTTTGCTAGGATCAATTAGACATTAAGAGCAACATTCCTGTAAAGTTTCATGAAAATCCGCCAAGTAGTTTCAGAGGAGTAGTCGCTACAATTTTTTACTATATAACTCTATGTAAACAAAGATGGCCGCTGGCAGCCACGTTTAACGTCGAATCAAAAAGATTTTTGATAAGGACCAACATCATGTCATGCTGATCATTTTAGAAAAAGTCCCATATCAATATCACTTATAGTTTTCAAGAAGTAGTCGCTACAAACTTGTATTTTGAAAATTTATTTTTAGCCGTGGCGGCCATCTTGAATTTCCGGCCGACCTGAAATTTTGCTAGGATCATTTAGACATCAAGAGCAACATTCCTGTGAAGTTTCATGTAAATCCGTCAAGCAGTTTCAGAGAAGTAGTCCCTACAAGTTTTCATTATATAACTCTATGTAAACAAAGATGGCCGCTGGCAGCCATGTTTAACGTCAAATCAAAACGATTTTCGACAAGGACCAACATCATGTCATGCTGATCATGTTAGAAAAAGTCCCATATCAATATCACTTATAGTTTTCAAGAAGTAGTCGCTACAAACTTGAATTTAAAAAATCTATTTTTAGCTTTGGCGGCCATCTTGGATTTCACATCAACATGAATTTTTGCTAGGATCAACTAGACTTCATGGGCAACATTTCTGTAAAGTTTTATGAATATCCATCCAGTAGTTTCAGAGGAGTAGTCGCTACAAATAAAAGTTAACGGACGGACGGACAGACAGACAGACGGACGGACGGACAGACGGACGGACGACGGACGCCGCACCACGGCATAAGCTCTGCTGATCTCTGATCAGTAGAGCTAATAAAAAAAATAAATAAAGAAATAAAGAAATATAACAAGAGGTCAATGACCTTGAAGCTCTACTGATAGATTTTGATAGCTAGGTGATCAGCATTCCTGTGAAGTTTCATAAAAAAATGTCAAGTAGTTTCAGAGGAGTAGTCGCTACAAGTTGAAGTTTTTACTATATAACTCTAGGTAAACAAAGATGGTCACTGGCAGCCATGTTTAATGTCGAATCAAAGTAATTTTCGACAAGGATCAACATCTTGTCATTCTGATCATTTCAGAAAAAGTCCCATATCAATATCACTTACAGTTTTCAAGAAGTAGTCGCTACAAACTTTTTTTTAAAAAATCTGTTTTTAGCCATGGCGGCCATCTTGAATTTCCGGCCGACCTAAAAAAATTCTGGGATCAATTAGACATCAAGAGCAACATTCCTGTGAAGTTTCATAAAAATGTGTCAAGTAGTTTCAGAGAAGTAGTCGCTACAAGTTGTTACTATATAAATCTATATAAACAAAGATGGCCGCTAGCAGCCATGTTTAAAGTTGCATCGAAATAAATTTCGACAAGGATCAACATCATGTCATGCTGATCATTTTAGAAAATGTCCCATATCAATATCACTTACAGTTTTCAAGAAGTAGTTGCTACAAATGTATTTATTTTAAATCTATTTTTAGCCGTGGCGGTCATTTTGAATTTCCGGCCAGCCTGAAATTTTGCTAGGATCAACTAGACATCAAGAGAAACATTCCTGTGAAGTTTCATGAACATCCGTCAAGTAGTTTCAGAGGAGTAGTCGCTACAAGTTTTTACTATATAACTCTATGTAAGCAAAGATGGCCGCTGGCAGCCATGTTTAACGTCGAATCAAAACGATTTTTGACAATGACCAACATCATGTCATGCTGATCATTTTAGAAAAAGTCCCATATCAATTTCACTTCTAGTTTTCAAGAAGTAGTCGCTACAAACTTATTTTTTAAAAATCTGTTTTTAGCTGTGGCGGCCATCTTGAATTTCTGGTCGATCTGAAATTTTGCTAGGATCAATTACACATCAAGAGCAACATTCCTGTAAAGGTTCATGAAAATCCGCCAAGTAGTTTCAGAGGAGTAGTCGCTACAAGTTTTTACTATATAACTCTATGTAAACAAAGATGGCCGCTAGCAGCCATGTTTAACGTCGAATCAAAACGATTTTTGACAACGGCCAACATCATGTCATGCTGATCATTTTAGAAAAAATCCCATATCAATATCACTTATAGTTTTCAAGAAGTAGTCGCTACAAACTTGTATTTTAAAAATCTATTTTTAGCTTTGGCAGCCATCTTGGATTTCACATCAACATGAATTTTTGCTAGGATCAACTAGACTTCATGGGCTACATTTCTGTAAAGTTTCATGAATATCCATCCAGTAGTTTCAGAGGAGTAGTCGCTACAAATAAAAGTTTACGGACAGATGGACGGACGGACGGACGGACAGACGGACGGCCAGACGGACGACGGACGCCGCACCACGGCATAAGCTCTGCTGATCTCTGATCAGAAGAGCTAAAAATAATAAAAGAAAACAAGAGGTCAATGACCTTGAAGCTCTACTGATAGGTTTTTGATAGCTAGATCAGCATTCCTGTGAAGTTTCATGAAAATCCGTCAAGTAGTTTCAGAGGAGTAGTCGCTACAAGTTTTCATTATATAACTCTAAGTAAACAAAGATGGCCGCTGGCGGCCATGTTTAACATCAAATCAAAATAATTTTTGACAAGGGTCAACATCATGTCATGCTGATCATTTTAGAAAAACTCCCATATCAATATCACTTATAGTTTCAAGAAGTAGTCGCTACAAACTTGTATTTTGAAAATCGATTTTTAGCCATGGCGGCCATCTTGAATTTCCGGCCGACCTGAAATTTTGCTAGGATCAATTATACATCAAGAGCAACATTCCTGTGAAGTTTCATGAAAATCTGTCAAATAGTTACAGAGGAGTAGTCGCTACAAGTTTTAACTAGATAACTGTATGTAAACAAAGATGGCTGCTGACAGCCATGTTTAACATCGAATCAAAACGATTTTCGACACGGACCAACATCATGTCTTACTGATCATTTTAGGAAAAGATGCATATCAATATCACTTATAGTTTTCAAGAAGTAGTCGCTACAAACTTGTATTTTAAAAAAATATTTTTAGCTTTGGCGGCCATCTTGGATTTCACATCAACATGAATTTTTTCTAGGATCAACTAGACTTCATGGGCAACATTTCTGTAAAGTTTCATGAATATCCATCCAGTAGTTTCAGAGGAGTAGTCGCTACAAATAAAAGTTTACGGACAGACAGACGGACGACGGACGCCGCACCACACGGCATAAGCTCTGCTGATCTCTGATCTCTGGTGCGATCTGGCTGGTTTTCGAACTTGACCCAGCTTTCATTGACATTAACAATCTGATAAAGTTTGGTAAAGATCAGATGAACAAGAAATGTTTGTAAAACATATATGCCCCCCTTGAACAACCATGACACAAACATTACTGCCAAGTTGTGAGTGCCAGCTGTTTTTGAGTTATGGAAGCCAAGCAATTTTTAGTGAGTTTTAACATATACATAGTGTATCATTGGCAGTTATCCTTATATATATGTAGGTATTTTACATTTAGCTTTCACATGGGTTGCTTAATTAGCATATTCTTCATCAAAATAATGTATCCCATATGTCAAAATTATTCAATAGTTTGAGTTTAAAGAGTGAAAATAAATCATAAATGTATTTTTTTTTAATTAGAATCAAATTTAATCTTAGTATTCATTCAATAAAGGGAGGTAATTTAAAAATAATTTTAAATAATATGGTCTTTAGGTTAAATATAGAAACATATTAAAAACAATAGGCCAAAGAGGGCCTGTATCGTTCTACTGGATACACCCGGGGCAGGGCCCAAATTTGACCCCAGATTCACCATTTGAACAAATTTGGTAGAGGATCCAAAAGCTGATATTAAATAAAATTAAACCTTTATCTCTTGTAGTTTCAGAGAAGATTTTAGAAGTTCTTCCCTATAACTCTATGTAAAACTGATCCAACAAAGGGGAAAAAATTCAAAAAAAAATTCTAAAAAAATCAAACAAAATTTCAAACAAACTTTCAAAAAAAAGAAAAAAAAGAAAACAATAAAAAAATAATTTCAAAACAAAATTTAAAAAAAACAAAGAAAAAATGATTTCAAAACAAAATAAAATAATAAAAAAAAAAAGATTTAAAAAATTGAACCCATAAGCAAAATAGTTCTAAAAAATAACAAGCAATTTTAGTGATTTTTTTTTACAAGTTTTGTTACTATGGCAACCACATTTCTTATGCGAATCTATCCAAAAGGGGAGGTGTATAACAACACCATGAGACAAACATTCTTGCCAAGTTGGCATTTGTAGTGCCAGCTGTTTCTTGAGTATCATGAAGACAAGCGATTTTTAATGATTGTTTACAAGTTTTGTTACCATGCCACCACATTTCTTAAGCGAATCTACCCAAAGGGGAGGTGCACAACTAGACCATAGGCAACAAACATTCCTGCCGAGTTTTGGGTTTGTAGTGCCAGCTGTTCTCGAGTCACCCATAGACAAGCGATTTTTAGTGATTTTTTACAAGTTTTGTTACCATGCCAACCACATTTCTTAGGCAAATCTACTCAAAAGGGGTGGTGCACAACTACACCATGACACAAACATTTTTGCCGAGTTTCGAGTTTGTAGTTCAAGCTGTTTTTGAGTTAGCGCGAAGACAGGAGATTTAAGTGTTTTTTTACATGTTTTGTTACCATGCCAACCACATTTCTTATGTGAATCTACCCAAAAGAAAGTGTGGGGGGGGGGGAGGGGGGGGGGGGGGGTGGGGGGGGGTGCACAACTAAACCATGACACAAACATTCCTGCCAAGTTTCGAGTTTATAGTGCCAGCCGTTCTTGAGTTATCACAAAGACATGATTTTGGGATCGACCGACCGACAGACATTTTTTATATATGTTTTGTTACCCTGGCAACCACATTTCTTATGCGAATCTACCCAAAAGGGGAGGTGCACAACTCACCATGACACAAACATTCCTGGCAAGTTTCGAGTTTGTAGTGCAGCTGTTCTTGAGTTCTCGCAAGACAAGAAAATTATGGACCGACCTACAGCCTGTGCAAAGCCATATGCACCCCCTTCGGGTAGGGGGGCATAAAAATGAAGGCCCTATCATCTTAACGAGGCAAAATATAGCATTTTGAACTAAATCAAGGGCAATAACTCCGCTGTTACTGGTCCCACTATAAATGGTTTTCCAACTTGTCCCACCTTTCATTGATATTAACAATCTGATAAAGTTTGGTAAAGATGGCATGAAAATGAATGCCCTATCGTCGTAACGAGGCAAAATATAGCATTTTACCTAAATCAAGGCTATAACTCTGCTGTTACTAGTCCGATATGGCTGGTTTTCGAGCTGGTTTTCGAACTTGTCCAAGCTTTCATTGATATTAACAATGTGGTAAAGTTTGGTAAAGATAGGATGTAAAATGAAGGCCTATTGTCTTAACTAGGCAAAATATAGCAATATAGCATTTTTACTAAATTAAGGACCATAACTCCGCTGTTACTGCTCCGATCTGGCTGGTTTTCGAACTTGTCCGAGTTCATTGATATTAACAATGTGGTAAAGTTTGGTAAAGATAGGATGAAAAATGAAGGCCCTATCGTCTTATCGAGGCAAATATAGCAATATAGAAATTTTAACTAAATCAAGGGCCATAACTCCGTTGTTACTGGTCCAATCTAGCTGGTTTTCGAACTTGTCCGAGCTTTCATTGATATTAACAACCTGTTAAAGTTTGGTAAATATTGGATGAAAAATGAAGGCCCTATCGTCTTAGCGAGACAAAAGTTTATGACGGACGGACAAACAACTCGCCATCCCATAAGCTCTAGTCGATCTGGCTGGTTTTCGAACTTGTCCTAGCTTTCATTGATATTAACAATCTGGTAAAGATTGCATGAAAAATGAAGGCCTTATCGTCTTAAACATGGCAAAATATAGCATTTTTAACTTAATCAAGGGCCATAACTCTGTTGTTACTGGTCCAATTTGGCTTGTCCGAGCTTTCATTGATATTAACAATCTGTTAAAGTTTGGTAAAGATCGGATTGAAAAATGAAGGCCCTATTGTCTTAACGAGGTAAAAGTTAACAGACGACAGACAGAGACCGGACGACGGACAACTCGCTATCCATAAGTTCTTCTGGCCCTTGGCCAGAAGAGTTAAAAATAATTAGCTCCAAAATGTAGGTCAAGGTCATAGATGAAATCCATGCATCCAAAAAGATGCACTTCCCAAGACACAACTATGTCAAAATAGACTATTTTGTCTTCCAAAGATTAAGCTATAAATTAGGTTTAAAACATCTAGTGCATAATTATAGTTCATGAGAAAGTGATATAAATGTAACAATTAAAGTTATCTGCCTTTGCTTGGTGGTGAAGGTCACATCCACATTTGCTTTGTCACGTTGCAATGTACCACTCAGACACAACCATAAGCAATGTTTGAAAAGTCTTAGTGCATAGTTA
>JAWPHD010015186.1:0-56708 GCA_037043455.1 Cyrtodaria siliqua | reverse complement strand
TCCCTGTAAGCGAGGTGCCTCGGGCCTAAGCGAGGGGCCTCGGGCCTCGGTTTGCAGTATATATATTGCAAATATACCATAGGGGGCCCCGTTAGCTCAGTTGGTTACAGTAGAGAACTCTCTCTCCCTGTAAGCGAGGGGCCTCGGTTTGAGTCCCGTACCAACCGGGGGGGCGGTTAGCTCAGTTGGTTACAGTAAAGAACTCTCTCTCCCTGTAAGCGAGGTGCCTCGGGCCTAAGCGAGGGGCCTCGGGCCTCGGTTTGCAGTATATATATTGCAAATATACCATGGGGGGCCCCGTTAGCTCAGTTGGTTACAGTAGAAAACTCTCTCTCCTTGTAAGCGAGGGGCCTCGGTTTGAGTCCCGTACCAGCCGCAGTTTTACCCTTGGTTTATTCCACTGACAACGATAATTCGGTGAATGTGGGTTAGCATGGTGAACGCGGGACCGGGGGTCTGGAAGAACTGGGGTGGCTGTTAAAAGGGATAGGAGTGTGGTGATATTGGTTACCCGGTGGCCTGGTTATCTCAGTTGGTAGAGCACTTGCCCTGTAAGCAAGGGTTCCCGGGTTGGGGTCCCGGATTTGAGTCCCGCACCGGCCACACCTTTTCCCCCTTGGTTATCTTCATGAACATGTCCCCACCCCAACTTCCTGGCTAAAAATAAATTGGACTTCAGTGCAACTTTTTTAATATCCGAATATTGCTGCATGATGCTCACCAAATATGAAAAAGGCCATATTGCATATTGTACCGTAGCTCTAATGGTTTTCCTTTGTTCTTGCTTATGATATAAGTTTCATAAACCTGAAGGTCTGCACCTAAACCGTGCTATAAATGCTGGTATATTTCAGCCGTGCTATAAATGGCAGATTCGGCAGTTGTCTACTCAATTTTACGCGTGCACAGTTGTAATCTTTACACACAACCTGTCAATCAAAACGACTAAACCATTACCAAAACAGCACTCCTTGAAATTGCACTTGCCCAATAATATACAAAGGCGGTTGGCTGTAATAATCAAAACATGGGTCATGCTCATGCCACGTGATAATGCTATTTCTTGATTGGATCGAGTTGTTATGTTTACTAAATACTGAAAACTGCAACGCCCTAAAACTTCTTGCACGCGCGTACTTGGATAAATGGCTCTGGTACAAAACATTTATAGCGTGTTTTTCTCATATGCGATTTATACTGCACTCTCGAGCCTACGGCCCCCGACAAGCAGTTTAAATTGCATATACTCGAAAAATTATGCTAGAAATATTACTTACAGCACACAACTAACGCCCCCACGACTCCGTCACCCACGCCTTACACACACACACACACCTCTTAAATCCTGCAAACATAGCATTTAAGCATATGTACAAATGAGAAAAGCAAAAATAATACAGTAACCTGGGCATATCTAGTTCCAGTACTTTTTTAGCCCGAGTTTGCAAAGAAAAGGCAAATTCACCTCACATCATAAAAACTGCTTAATGAAACTAACTCGCCAGATAATTGTAAAATTACACTTCATAACCTTGTATCAAAACTCTATGCAAGTGTTCAAGTTATATAATAATGCATATGTGCCAATTAAAAGTAAAGGTTTATTCACAGGTTTTATAAACACCCGTAATTGAATATGCGTATTAAAAATTAGTTTAAACTTATTTATTTTAAATCGATTATAACGAAAGTTCCATGAACTTATATGAATCACTCTCGATGTCTTCCTGGGTAGAACCAGTACTAAGCAAATGCAGATAAAGTGTCTTTCTCAGGGACACAACGCATAATTGGCAATGGCGGGGATCGAAATCATTGGTCCAACGCTCTACCACTAGACCACAGCGCTCCACTTGCGTAAAAATGAGATGGTAACTTTTAATTCGACGCTCCAGTTTCGGGTTTTAGTCTAGTTGGTTAAGACTGTTTATATTGTGTATATATAGTTTGGCTTCTCATTATGCGTAAGTTATATATAAACCTAATGCGAGCATTCTCTGGGTGACACTAATTGTCGTTTTCTTTCTCTTTTTTTTGTTGTGGCTTTTGTACACACCCAGATGAAATATCAAAATCGTAAAAAAAGTGCTGCAGGTAAGGTTAGAGAATGCTCAGATTAATATATACCTTGTCGCCAGTAGTTTTAGGAATGATGTACAATGTAAAATGTTACTGTTGTTGGCAGGATAGCTACTTTAAAGAGACACATGGCAATCGTGATTTTTTAAAAACTTGTGCCGTCACCTTTATAATCACAAAAAAAATAGGTGTGGTGTGTTTCCTATTGCATGCTCTAACAAAATAGGGTAGGTCGGTAGGCATTTTATTATTTTTTTTTAGAGCAAGAATTTAAATGAATAGAATTGGGGTTTTAAGGCGCACCAACACATGAAAAGGTTATATGGCGCCTAAAAGGCATGAACATGCCATGCTCACCTTCCATGTACATCGAGATAAAATATGGAAAATGGGCCTAGAACCTTCTCACCCTGAACTGCAGAGTTGCTGCAAATTCTATTGTAGAAACTCCATTTACGCTGGAGCCACGTTATTGTTTTTCTGCCACTGCTCTTTTGATGCAAGCGAGATAGCACCTGAAACCATGCAGGGATCATGATGAAGACCTTTAATGAACATGAACAAAAAATGATAAAATGTACATGAATTTGGGGGGATTCTACCCCTCTGCCTACCCCTCCAAAGAGATCTGCAGTGGCCCTATTCTTTGCCCCGTGACCAAACGGGGCCCCAGGAAACCACACAGGGCTTTTTAGAGCAAGATATTGTCAGATTTTACATGTATTTATCTCATAAACCCCATACAAGTTGATGATACAACTGAAAGTTTCTCTGTGATGTCAGTTTACCTCGATATATTGTTTTGTTTTTCATAAAAGGTTTTAGGGTATGCCCCTTAAAAATAGGGTCGGTCGGGCCACCGGAAACAGAGGTTGTTTTTTTTTGGCCTAAATACTAATTATAAGAATATTATAAAGCGAGTTGTTGTTGCATATTACTAACTGGTGATTATATTGATAATATATGTAAAATAATAAGAAGAAATAAATGCTAAGAATTTTATCAATTTTGACCAAACTTCACATGTATGATCCTTAGATGAATGCTTTTTAGATTTGTTAAAATTAGTTCAGCGCGACATCCAAGATGGCCACCATTATCATATATGGTTGAAACCTTAAAAAATCTTCTCAAGAACTGCTGGACAGATTTCGACAGATTTTCTTTTAAAATGTTCGCCAACACCTAGACTATCAAGTTTGTTTAAATAAAGTCCCCGGGGTCAAAAATGGCCGTGCTCTGGGGATCCAGTTTGTATATTGAGATTTTGCATGTTTTTCATAGGGCCAAAAAAAAAAGAAGTTGTTTCTGGTCTTCCGACCGACCCTATTTTTAAGGCCCTGACCCTAAACCATTTAGGGCACAACATGTTTTAGGCATGTTAGTGTTGTGGAACACTCATATTATGTAATATGTTCAAGAAAACATGCTTTCGATGTTCTTGATTTGAATTTAGTATAGTAAGGATTAATTCTAAGAATAAAAAAATCCTACCGACCTACCCTCATTTTCTGCGGCAAAATACCAGAAACAGACCTATTTTTGTTTTTGGCCTAGCAGGGATCACCCTAGGATTGAATTTCAATGAGATAAAATGTCCCATTAGCTTGATTTGAATGAGACATTCACCATTTTCACGAAACATTTCGGATTCAAAGTTAATTGCTTGCACCAGTACATAGTTAATCACGTCATTATAGATAGGGGGATAATGGTCAGACATGACTAGAAGTTGATAAATTATTATAAAAATGGCCATGTTTATTCATAATCAATAGATTTACTTTGACACCGCCGGGTCCGCGAAGCAAAAGCGAACCGGAGGTTTACAGACATAACAATCTCCTTTTGATGTGTTTTCGAATAATTTAATATTTTCTCATTTTATGTTTTAATCGCAAATAATTGGATCTGAACAAATTAACTTGAGATTTGAAATGAAATATAAATCAATATATTTGCATTACAAACCGAAATGGTGAATATGGATTTCCCGAATTCGATGCGACAATTTGTTCCATTTGTCTTTTTTTCATGCGATTTTTGAGATTTTAATGCGAGAATATCGCGGGATCGCGGCCTAGAGTGATCCCTGCCTAGACTTATATAGGAAAATACTTAAAAAATATTCTTCTCTGAAACCATAAAGCGCAGACCTTTCATGTATTACATGTAAATGTAGCATCAGCTTATAATGGTCCTGTACTAAGTTTGTTCAAATGGTGACCCTGGGGTAAAATTGGGCCCGTCCCTGGGGTCACAGTTTTATATAGACTTATATAGGGAAAACAATAATCTTCTCTGAAACTACAAAAGCCCAGTGTTGTTTTCTATACTTTGGGAACATAACCCATACCGTAGCGATAGTTAATTTTAGCGCGACTTTTCATAAAATTGGAAAAAATACAGTAAAACTTTCATTTAATAATTGTTTCTTAAATACTATTTTCAGTCAACAGAGGCATTTAAAAGCGTTTCGTTCTCAGTACATTAAAGCTTTTTTTTTCTGCTTTTTTTCCTTTCAATTTGGAATTTTTGTCTCAAAATTGGGGGAAAAAGATATGCTTTGGCATTGCACCAGGGAATATAGCCCAATAACGGCTACAAAAACAGCCAACCAAAACACACTGGAGCTAGAGGTTTAATATTTTGTATTTACTATAAACTTATGGTCCTTTACCAAGTTTGTTCAAATGGTGACCCCGGGGTCAGATTTGGCCCCTCCCTAGGGGTCACATGTTTTACATAGACTTGTATCTAGGAAAATCTTTTTTAAAAAATCTCTGAAACTGCAAGAGCCAAGGGTTTAATATTTTGTATTTACCATAAGCTTATGGTTCTGTGCAAATGGTGATCCTGGGGTCACATTTGGCCTGCCCCAGAGGTCACATGTTTTACAAAGACTTATATAGGGAATATTTTTTAAAAACCTTCTCAGAAACAGCTTGGTCAGACTTGGTCAATTTTGACCAAACTTCACATGGATGATCCTTAGGTGAATGTTTTTCAAATTTATTAAAATTATGTAAACACGTTATCCAAGATGGCTGCAATAGAAAAATCTTTAAATTACTTCTTGTGTACTGGGAATCTAAGGCCGTGATACCCTTGGGTCACATTTGGCCCCGCCACAGGTGTCAAATGTAAATACTTAAAAAAAATATATATTCTTCTGAAACTACAAGAGCCAGAGGTTTAATATTTTGCATTTACTATAAGCTTATGGTCCTCTACCAAGCTTGTTCAAATAGTGAACCTGGGGTCACATTTGACCCCACCTTAGGGGTCACATGTTTTACATAGACTTATATAGGGATAATCTTCAAATCTTCTTCTCAGAAACAGCTTGGCCAAACTTGACCAAACTTCACATGGATGATCCTTAAACGTGACATCCACGATGGCCACCATACAAAAATCTTTGAATTACTTCTTGCACTGGGAAGCTTAAAAGCTGTGGGTTCAAATCCCACTGGAGGTAAACATTTGTTTTTCTCTTTTTTTTTAAATCTTAATTTTTAGCTCTATTGGACAAATGCTATATTTTGCCTCATTAAGACTATAGGGCCTTCATTTTTCATCCGATATTTACCAAACTTTATCTGATTGCTAATATCAATGAAAGCTCGGACAAGTTGGAAAAACAACCAGATCGGACCTGTAACAGCGGAGTAACGGCCCTTGATTTAATTTAAAATGCTATATTTTGCCTCATTAAGGTGATGGATTCAGGGCCATCTTGGCCCTCTTGTTTTAGAGACTGAGGAGAATTTTATTCAATAAAAGAGGGGGAAAAACCTTTTGCCAAGGGATGGGGTCGAATTTCAACCCCAAGTTCTATAACATAAAATGTCATAAACTATTTTCATCATCATTCTATCAAAACATTTTTCATCTACCATATTTCCCCTAATAAAAGCACCCCCGCCTCTTTTTTAAGAAACCATGCCTTCTTAGAAAATTCAAAAATTCAAAAAACATCTTCAAAATTCAATACATTTTCGATCTTTTGTAAAATAAAAAGACAAGATTTAGTGTTAATGACATTTGAGGCTCAGTTTGGGGTATACAGTCTGGCCATAGTTGCTTTTAGGTACAGATATAACCCTAAATTAATAAAAATAAAAACAGGAAAAACTAATAAGAGACTGCCCCCTTTTCATTTTGCATATAATTATCTTCCAAGTGCTACTGTTAGCGGAAATGCGGTAATTTTATTTACCGATCCGGTGTATGTGCATCCATTCATTCGTTTGTCTGTGCGTACAACTTTTATTTATTTATATTTTTTCATTACTTGCAGGATTTTCACCAAATTCCACCATTGTGTTCCTTATAGGCATAGATCTAACATCATGCACATTTTCAGGTTACTGTGATCTTCTATATAGAAATATAGGTCATGCCTGGTCTCCGCTACGACATGCGTATCTTGCTTCATTCTTGCAAAATGTTCACCAAACCACCAGAATTTCCTGCATAGAATAATTGACAAAATAAATGTTTTCCGGACTCTAAGGGCAGTAACGAATACAAGAGCTGGCGAGTACGATACATATCAAGAATACAGAGGGATGAATATGAATATTTATTCATGAATACTGTAAATCATATTATTTCTGCGTGACTTTAAGTTCGCTTATCACCGGGTCTGTGATTTATTCGCGTGATCATGAATTCGCGTCCAAGCCATAATAATTAATATGTTTCTTAAATTTGCTGTTTATCAGCGATTTTTGTTTATTTCATTCGGTTTTCCGCTATCCGTAGCATGGCAGACAAGTAGGGATCGCTTAGTCCTTAGTCTGTCTTCATTCGTCGTCTTCGTCCATCTGTCCGTCACGCTTTAACCTGCAACCTGAACTTGGTCATAACTTAAAAAGTATTTAACCTATGTTCATGAAACTTCATGACTTCATGAACATCTTCACCTCATCCCAAGGAAAGTCGTTACACATAACTTTGTCTTTCATGTCGGCAAAGTTATGCCCCTTTCCATTAAACCTTTACCTGCAACCTAACCTAGCTCAATTAAATAAGCACGTGGCAGCCTTTATGTTTGACACTGCTTATGCCTAAAGTATGCATTTGGTTGGAAATTTCACTTGACCATAACTCATCTATTTTGGAGGTTTTTTTTTATATAAAGATTGCAGATCAATAGTCCTTATATATACAGCAGCTAACGGGTGTTACACGTGATGCAAGTTAACACAGGGTAGATACAAAGGCAATGTTGCAAAGAGGTTTGAAAGACTAGCACAGCAGTCTTTGCTTCAATTCTTGGGAGAAGGAAATCGTTCTTAAACGAAAAAATGATTTACAAAGTGGTTTGAGTATAATTTATGACTGCTGACAGAAAAATAAAAGCTAGATACCGCTAAGGCAATAGGACAGAGCATCCTGAAAGACATATTTTGAAAGACGGTAGTTAAATATTATTTAAACAGCAGGTTGTCTAAATGGGCACACAGTCTATATTAAAAACAGATGGTGAGATTTTCCAATCTAATCCACAACGCAGTAGGATGGGCATACTTTAAGCCGTTGTAATGACAACAAGCTGTTGTAATGAGACTCTGAAATAATTATCAACTGGATATCAGTTAATAACAAGCAAGGTTGCTGCCGATAAGTAAATAAACATGACTGTGGGCCTGTGAACAGATAGGAATGCAAACAGTTGTTTGTATAATTAATGAAAATCTGAGAATTAGCAAGCTGAAATAAGTGTTGCTGTTTTTATCAAAATCATTAACTACTCAATAGTCAATAGTGTGCACTGTGAAACTTAGGTGTTATATATTGATATAATCCTTAATGATATTTAAAACAATTAACAACACATACTTGTTAACGTTTCGGCTTGACAACCTTCATCAGAATTTAATTTTCTGATATAATCATTCAAATGCAAAGTGATAAAAAAAATCAAAAATCTTTTGAAGTGACCCGTCAATCTGATTTGCTACTTTTTCGCTTCTTTTTGGCATTATAAATAAAACAAATATAACGCTAAACTTTGTCGTTATATATTCATGGATTCAATAAATTTCATGGATCTTCATCCATCCATTCCTATACTTTTAAACAGTTGCACTTAATCCATTCCAATACTTCGATTTCACTCAGTTGCACTTACGATTTCATTTTGCTCCGTAAACATCCCGGAAACATTGCCACATTCTACATTGAGTAGAAAGGCGAAATGGTAACCTCTGAACGTTCCAAAATATGTGGTGATACTATTCAAGTTTTTTAGACGAGTTCTCTAGGAATTCAAGTTGTAAAGCATGCTTATGGTCACTTACATGAGTCACAGTCTGTTAACCATAGACAGATACAAACCCCATATAATCTGAATAATCCATTGTCTCATTACAATGGCTTCTTGTATGTCCATCCTATATCGTTGTAGATTCAATTGGTCAGCTCTTGGTGAGCAGTATTCCCCCTACATATGCAGCAGCAACAGTACAACATTTGCATGTATACCACCACGTGCAAACAATGACCTCGGAAAGTCTTGCATACCTTTAGAATAGGGATGGTTCACCTTGGACTTTGTTATAAGGCCTGATATAACAGATTACCCATCTGTTCCTTTACAATTTCGGAATGTTATCAAAATATCTTGTGAAACTTACTCTACACTGTACTTGCAGAAAGCATAGACTTCCCTGTATTGTAACATGGTGTGAATGCAGGGGAGTTAGTTGTAGCATGTATACCAGATTCAAAATGTTAACATGCGTCAACATTCGGCAGATGAAAACGTAGTATTCTGTTAAAGACGTTAATATCACGATTGTCTCTTACAATAGCGTTGAGACAGTCATATATTATTTTCCAGGCTGAGTTTTCTTTAAAACTACGTTTACTTCTGAATTTAATTTTTCTCACCCCAAAACCGAAATATCACTTCTCTCGGTTCTGTTAATTGGCATATACTTTTTTGCAATAGTTTAATAAAAGAAATACTACAAGGGCATTTACGTATGTAAGTTGTGAGTGTGAGTTTAATCAACGTCGTTTAAAGATATCTTCAAACTATGCATTACAAATACATGATATTGCATTCAATTTTTTTTTTCACCTATTTGTTTTTTTGTGTGTGTTCGCACATTTTTTTCCCATATACACGAACATAATAAAAAAGGTTAAAAAACTTCAGCTCCCTTTCATTTCAAAAGAAATTATTAATAAATAATAAAATTTTCGTAAATTTTATTTGCAGTTTTCAATTTACTTAGGAACTTTATGTCTGTACCTTTATACATATTTATTTACATTTTTGAAAACTACTTTGTTTGCAATCACTTGCCCCTCACCGCTGTAGGTTCGATCCCTCAGGGGCCTTGGAATCTTTATGTGAGGAAGCTATCCAGCTGGCTTGCGGAACGTCGGTGGTTCTACCCAGGTGCCCGCCCGTGCACGAAAATTGCCCGGAGGGGCACCTGGGGTCTTCCTCCACCAGTGGAAGCTGGAAAGTCGCCATATGACCTTAGCTGTTGGTGCGACTATAAATCCAATTCAATTCAATTGTTATAAATAAATATCCAAAAATATTTTATTTCATGCTTCTTCAAAAATGTCAAGATGTATAAAATTTGTTTATTCAAAACATTTTTCTCATGTAGATTAATATAATAGAATGTTTAAAGAACATTAAACTCCCTTATATTGCAATAAAATTGTATTTTAAATAGTCCAGTTTTCGGCAGTTTTGGTTTAAATTTCGATATGCTGGGCCAAAAGAAATGGCATTTTCAAAACTCTGATCCTTTAGGACTGTCTCTTCTGTAGATCATGACACCTTTACATTTAAAGAAATACTACAAACGACTTCTGTTTTGCTATATTTTAATCATTATTTAAAATTTCATAACTATTCCAAAAATCAGCGACTTTAATTCATTTTGTGTTGATTTCACCCAAAAATTTCAAGATTTATATGTTTTATTCATTCCAAATATTTGTTTTCATGAACATGTATGTAACAGATAACTTTAAGGACTTTCAATCTCCTTATATTGTAATGAGAATTATATTTTTAAAAGTAATCCCGTTTTTAGTGATTTTGATCCAAATTTGCAAATTTTGGCCAAAATACCCCCGTTTTCCAAATCTCTGATCCTTTAGAATTTTACCTATACCTCAGGACATCTTGCTAGTTTTAGACTTCCTAAAGGAAGTCAGACTATATAAATCCTTATAATATGTTCTTGTATATATTTACTTTTTTATATACCCCTTTTCGGACATTTGTTAATTTACATATATAGTTTATATTACTACCATATCATCCCTTATTTTGTAATAGTTTTACCTGATATATTTACATTAATTTTTAATTAATCCTTCATTTCTTCATCTTTTATAAGTTTTTGCGAACAATATGACCTATTTATGTGTCGACGTGCCGTAAAACACCATTCATTCATTCATTCATTCATTCAGGACATCTTTAGATGACTGAAAACACTTTAAATACTTTGATTTTGTTTAATTGGACGTGTCAATATTTTTTTAAATAATTATTCCAAATATCAGCGATTTGTATGCTTTTTTTGCTGATTTCCCCCCAAAATGGCATTTTGTTCATTTCAAATATCATTTATGTTATGAATATAACAGAAAACTTTCAGAATCTTCAGTTCCCTAATATTGCAGTGATAATAATATTTAAAAAATTATTCCAGATTTTAGCGATTTTTGTTCAAATTTGCATGTTTTTGCCCAAAAATAATGTGTTAAGCTACCGTTTCAGAAAAACTATCCTGGCTATTTCTTTTTTACTAAGATATATTTAAAAGGTGGTAGCATTTAAAATTTGCCAGCTGAGTTGGTACCGAACAGTTGAGTAGCCCATGGTCTAGTAGTCTTGGGTTGGACGCTTGGATTTCATCTGTGACCTTGACCTACTTTTGGAGCTGCTGATTTTTAGCTCTACCAGCCAAGGGCCTTCATTTTTCATCCTATCTTTACCAAACTTTAACAGATGCCCCGTGTGGTTCCCGGGTGCCCCGTTTGGTCACGGTGCAAAGAATAGGGTCACTGCAGATCCCTTTGGAGGGGTAGGCAGAGGGGTAGAATCCCCCCAAATTCATGTTCATTTTGTCATTTTTTGTTCATGTTCATTATAGGTCTTCATCATGATCCCTGCATTGTTTCAGGTGCCATCTCGCTCACATCAAAAGAGTAGTGGAAGAAAAACAATAAACGCGTAAATGGAGTTTTTACGATAGAATTTGCAGCAACTCTGCAGTTCAGGGTGAGAAGGTTCTAGGCCCATTTTCCATATTTTATCTCGATGTACATGGAAGATGAGCCTGGCATGTTCATGCCTGTTAGGCGCCATATAACCTGTAATGTGTTGGTGCGCCTTAAAACCCCAATTCAATTCAATTCACAGATGCTTTGCGTTTGTTTTTTTATTATTAGTATATTTTTTGTTGTTTAATTTTTTTTTAAATATATATATATAAATTGTTTACGTTTTTTTGTGTTTTTTTTTATTGTTTTTTTTTTGATTATTTTTTTTATTCATTTCTTTAATTGTTTAATTTTTTTGATTTATTCATTAATATTACTATTTTTGGTTTTTTTATTTCATAGTTTTTTTTTGTTATTGTTTTTTTTTGTGTGTGTTAACGCCGTGTTAGCAGGAAGCATTGCTATGATTTCTAGTTGTGCCTTGCGTTGTTTTCTGGTTCATTGATTTTTGATGGAGTTACGGCCCTTTGACATTTTTAGCTCTACTGATCAGAGATCAGCAGAGCTTATGCCGTGGTGCGGCGTCCGTCTGTCCGTAAACCTTTTTGTAGCGACTACTCCTCTGAAACTACTGAATGGATTTTCATGAAACTTGACAGAAATGTTGCCCATGAAGTCAAGTAAAGTTGATCCTAGCAAAAATTCATGTTGATGTGAATTCCAAGATGGCCACCAAATCTAAAAATAGATTTTTAAAAAACAAGTTTGTAGCGACTACTTCTTGAAAACTCTAAATGATATTGATATGGGACTTTTTTCTAAAATGATCAGCATGACATGAAGTTGGTCCTTGTCGAAAATCGTTTAGATTCGACGTTAAACATAGCTGCCAGCGGCCATCTTTGTTTACATAGAGTTATTTAGTAAAAACTTGTAGCGACTTCCCCTCTGAAACTACTCGACGGATTTCCATGAAACTTCTAAGGAATGTTGCTCTTGATGTCTAAATGATCCTAGCAAAATTTCAGATTGGTCGGAAATTCAAGTTGGCCGCCACAGCTAAAATAGATTTTCAAAATACAAGTTTGTAGCGACTACTTCCTGATATTGATATGCGACTTTACCTAAAATGATCAGTATGACATGATGTTGATCCTTGTCGAAAATTATTTTGATTCGACGTCAGCGGCCATCTTTGTTAACATAGAGTACTACTCCTCTGTAACTACTCGACGGATTTTCATGAAACTTCACAGGAATGTTGCTCTTGATGTCTAATTGATCCTAGCAAATGTTCAGGTCGGCCGGAAATTAAAGTTGGCCGCCATGGCTAAAAATAGATTTTCAAAAATACAAGTTTGTAGTGACTGTAACTTCCTGAAAACTATAAGTGATATTGATATGGGACTTTTTCTAAAATGATCAGTATGACATGATGTTGATCCTTGTCAAAAATTATTTTGATTTGACGTTAAACATGGCCGCCAGCCAGTTTACATAGAGTTATATAATGAAAACTTGTAGCGACTAATCCTCTGAAACTACTATAACCATGCACCTGATGGGGTTTCAACAAACTGTGAGAAACATGTGCATCATATGGAGATACGCACATCATAGTGGGGTTTTGGTTTAGTGGTGTTTGATGTCAGTTCTGGCCCCTTGAATATTTTTCTAAGAAAAATTATTTTGTGTGCTATTTCTCCATAAGTCCTATATATATATAATATTATATGAATTTTTGCCAAACTTTGTGAGAAGCATCAGTATGAAGTGGAGATGCGCATATAGTTGTGGGGTATGCGTTTGCAGGGGTATTAAAAAACTTCAGTGATAGTTTCAGTTTGAAAAGGTTTTAATGTTTATTAGTTTTGCCTAGTTTTGTACACTCTTTTGTGATGTCTGGGAGATCTCTGTAGTGTAAAGAAACACGCTTTTCTTTCGAGAAAAGAAATCCGGGTTCAAGTCTTGGCAGAGTCCCGACTGACTTACAGAGCTGTACGTACAATTTTTATTTTTGCACATCAATAATGTTGTTTTTGTACAGCATGAACTTAAAAAATATACATATGATCATATTAATACCGTATGTAAATTGTAATTATTCATACATGGACATGCATATTCAGAGTGTGTTTTTTATATAATTGTGCATTGGAACATTATTTACAGTCAAAAGTCAGACTTTTAAGAATACATATAGCCGGAACTAAGCTATATGTAAGTTTTTTTCAGTTCGCCGTCCAGCTCGTTAAGCTTAATATAAAAATAGCGAATATAGCTCTTCCTTGGTTAAAGCGAAGCACTTAAATTGCACGTTTATTTTAAAACATTTAAAACAAATAAAAACATTTCATCTTCATTTCACTTTTCCATTTCGTTCTCTGCCTTTGCTACACCAAATTGAACTCACAATTAATTTTGCACAAAAAACACACAAGATGCGTTAATTCTAATGCATTGAATTAAAATAAATATATATACTACAATATTTATTCTTATTGCCGCTCGTCGTCATAGTATACATTGTATCCTATGATTTTTCTTGTTACTAAGTTTATAATTATGTGTCCTGTTATTTAACGTATAATTGTATTATATTTTCTTTTTCTTTTTTTTTTTGGATGTGAAAATACATAATGAAAACCTCAAAAAGTTACATACTTCTAATTATAAGTGGTATTTTAACGTATTATGACTAAATAAGAAAATTGAATTGAGCAGAATGTTGTTTAAATGCACATCCTGAGAGAGTGGAAACTGGTATTATAACATATTGAGTGGTGACTAAATAAGGAAATTGAATTGAAGTGAATCTTGTTTAATGGCTCGTCAACATATTATATATAACATATAACATGAGCCGCCCAGAGAAAGTAGAAGGTAGTATTATAATGTATTGCATGGTGAAATATATGACTGAATTAAAGAAAGTGAATATAATTGAATATTGTTTAACGGCTCATCAACACATTACAGGTTATTTAGAGCCGCCCCAGAGAATACACATCGACTGATGTCTAATATATACCCCTGAGGGAGTGGAATATGGCAATACAAAGTCAAGTTGAGCATAGAGCTAAGCTCACTGCTAAACATTATTTATAGTATCATTTGCTTGCAGATTGGAAACCATGCCTAAAACGCTTCTAACGCCCTTCTAGAGTTTCTTTACTCTTTTTGCCTAGTTTTAGAATTTCACGAACTCTACTGAACATAGATTCGGGTAGAAATAAAGAAACTTTATTTGTCTCGTCATAAGTGCATGGGGGTTGGAGATCACCCCCCATAAACTGAACAAATCTACATATAAAATATCGCCAGAAATCTGAAAAGATCCTTGGGCATATCAATCAAATACATACAATATAAACTTAAGCTTTAGTCCGTTGGATGGGGACATAAACTGGGTGGTACCGTGTATCGGAGTCCATCCTCCGAACGCATTAAAAACATACTAATCTATTCGATAATAAGAGTAGGTAAGGTTCCTCGACTCATACGTACCCTTCTTTTATCTCTGTGGCGGCTCTTAATAATTAAAATGTGTGTTGAGCCGTTAAACCACATTTCCTTATTTGTAATACCCCTTCCACTTTCTCTGCGGCGGCTCTAAATAATATATAATGTGTTGATGAGCCGCTAAACAAGATTCAATTTAATTAAAATGTTCACCGATCAATAATTTATAATACCACCTTCCACTTTCTCTGGGGCGGCTCTTAATAACCTATAACGTTTTGATGATCCGTTAAACAAGATTCAATACAATTCAATTTCCTTATTTAGTCATTAAATGTATTTACTTCACCACTCAGTATGCTTTAATACCACTTGACACTCTCTCTGGGGCGGCTCTAAATAACCTATAATGTGTTGATGAGCCGTTAAACAATATTCAATTCAATTAAAGTTACTTATTTAGTCAATTTCACCACTCAGTAAGTAATTTATGTAGTAATTATTTCATCAATAAGTTATAATACCACATTCCGTTTCCTCTGAGATAGCTCTAAATACTAGTAACCTATAATGTGTTGCTGAGCCGTTGAACAAGATTCAATTCAATTCTTTTTTCACCACTCAAAACATTATTCTACCACCTATTACGTTCTCAGGGGCGGTATATATAACATATAATGTGCTAATGATCCAGTAAACAAGATCCAATTCAATTCAGTGTACTCATTTAATAAATATTTCACCACTCAATACGTTATATTACTAAATTCCCCTTGCGGCTCTAATTAACTTATAATGTGCAGACGAGCCGTTAAACAAGGTTCAATTCAATTCAATTCCCTTATTTAGTCATTATTTCATCACTCAATATACAGTTGTAATACCACATTCCCTAGTATAAAATCCAAACTATGTAAAAGGCCGCCCATAAAATATTATTTATACGAGCTATACATTTTAAACCATTTTACCAACTCAGAATCGGGAATTTAGCGACACAGCCAAACAAGTTCTGAAAAACTTCGAAAAAGGTGAAAGAATTATCAAAATCGGATGATAAACAAAAAAGATATGACCATTTAAAGGTTGTTCTAAAACGAATATGGGAGCCGCCATTTTTAGAACTATGGCGTCATAGTTCCATGTTACCATATATGGAATATTGATAAATATCATTTAAAACGAAGAAAATCGCTGCAAATGAATGATTTTTTTTTACTGGTCATATAAAGCATAATTGCCATTAAGTATTACATATTTTTCATACAGTTGCTGTCATTTTTCCCCTATAAATCAGTAAATTTTCATATTTATAAATATTCCATATATGGTCATTTAGAACTGTGATGTCATAGCTCTCAAAATGGCAGCTTCATATCTTCTTTGTTTATCATCCGATTTTGATAATTCTTTCACCCTTATTCAAGTATTTCAGAACTTTCAATAATAAGATGGTATGGCTGTGTCGCTACATTCCCTTTAACTGATGAAACGGAGATTCCGGATTTGAGGGAACATAACAACACGCCAATAACACAATATAAAATTAATTAAATTATATAAAATATATATACACAAAAAAACTGTTTTCCGCCGTCATTTGCGCATTTGCATGCGTTTTGTATTTTATAAATATGGTGTTATTGCTCAGGCGCGGATTTAGGGGGTTGGTGCCTATTCAAAGCATAAACATGGGACGAAAGCAGCTGCCATCCAATAAACTCCGAAAAGTACACTTAAACAGCAATTCTTCCCACCCACACCCCATTCACCTCACTCCCAACATTGGGCTCCACCCTGCTAAGCCGAAATGCTGGTTCCGCACCTGCTGTAATACGTGTGTTATATGTGTAGGGAGGAAATGAAAAGCAATCAGTCAATTGTATTGAATAATTGTATTTGTTTAGTGTATCTATTTATCATTTGACCCTTTCAAGGACTTCTAATTTAAATTCCACGCCTCAGACTCATCCTATTGTCGTTTCTACAATATTATATTTTTAAAATAAATTGCCGATTTGAAATAAAAACAATCACATGTGGCATTCCAAACCATAATTACTTTGCTAACCATTATTATTACACACACACAAATAGAAGATATGCGTTAAAGTTTAGCAACATTCTACGAATATTATCACCGTCACGGTGGGCTTTACTGTTATATTATTTCATAAAAAAGTTCAACAGATAACTGAAAAATACCAAAAAAGTATGATTCACATGTTATACATACACAATATATCATTAAACGATACATACTTGACATGCGTGTTAATCTCACGTGTGAATCTCATGAACCCCGCGTGATCTCACGTGACACCTGTCGAATTAAGATTTGTGTGAAATACAAACTTGTAGGTCGGAATATAAAGAAAATAGATAACGCGATTATATTGTCTCAGATGAGAACGTTTTTATTTGAATACCTGGGTTTTATATTCTCAAAACAATAAACAATAAACACACTTTCGAACAGAAAAATAAAGATTTTACCAATGTTATAAATTTCCTTTTCAAACAAATATGTTTCGTTAAAGAATTACCAATTTTATCAAGCAGTGTATTTTTTTATGATTTTTTTTATTATTATTATAGATTTAATCCCGTTAATCACCTAATTTCTTGTCTGAATATGATGGTTTACTTTGCAAGATGTAATTATATTGGTAAATGACAAAATCGTACTTACCTGAAATGCAGTATCAAAAAGATATATAACCATGGTTCTATAAACAATAAACGCTGTTCATTCCTTTTTAGAATATCAGGCGTATTCGACTGGGATTTTTGCTTGAAAGTAAATCGTTGTTCCGTTTATTGATTTTCTCCCTCTTTCACATCATCCAATCAGATTTAAGTAGACAATCGAATTTGATTGGTAAGTAGCTCCTAGTTGTTGTATAGTCAAAAAACTCTCTATGTATTCGAAGTGTGAATTTAGTACCTAACAAAAAATAGGATTAAGGACTGACCAATCAAACTGAACAAAAGCTTCCGTTCTTAGAAGAACACAATTTCTTTTTCTTTTTTTTAAATCATTATATTACTCTGGTAAGATCAATAGCGGCGAAGATGGATAGATAACACGTAAGTGCTACATTGTATATAAGAGTAAACCGGTGCAAAATGTATATCATGATCCATACTGAAACGCAAAAGAAACGCAACACGGGAATTTCCGCTATATATTGTATGTACAATATGCTGCTGTTAATCGAATGGTACATGGCTACGTAAGACTTTTCTTTTGGAAAATAGAGACTAAAACAACACATAATACAGCCAACAGTATTCCTTTATAGTTTCATTATTGACAGAGAAGGCGTTTGCCTCAAGCATGTGAGCAAATTTGCAATCTCTTTACGTTAAATACAGTACTGAACTGGCTCAGTTTTTCAAAGAGGAACTTCAACATTTATGAATTTCTTGTTACAAGGTGTAGTGTGATTAAAACGTCTACAACATCACAGTTGTGTCCTTTCTCTAATTAACTGTAACTTTGTTTTTACAAAACATCGGGGGATTTCTTTGGAATATTATGTGGAATTAAGTGTGCAGTATATACAATATATAGCGGAAATACCCGAGTTGCGTTTTTTTTTTTCGTTTCAGTATATATGGTGTACGATCTGGTGCACCAATAAAATTGTAGTTGCACCCATAAAATATATAGGTGCACCTACAATTTTACAGGTGCTCCTATAAATATGGCTGCACCTGCATTGCTAATGAACAGGGTCAAATGTCTCACAATCACATTCCTTGTTACGGCTTGTAGTTCTTCATTCTTTATTTATTACGTAGATCTACGATCGTCTGAATTAATAAATAAATCCGTTCTTTCCACCTTAACCTACCCCTTTAGCTGACTTTATTTATTATCATTAATATTATTAAATTATATTATGAAATTCTCACCACGAGTCCTGCGTGACTTCTCGTTTCTCATACATCATGTATTTGATCTGAGAAATAAAAGTTATTGTTGTTGTGTTATTGTTCAATATTTTACAATTCTATAATAGCAAAATGACACAATAGCAATCTTTCACAATAATTATTGTAAATTTGATTTATAAAATATAATCTTATCATGGACATATAGACATATATTACTTTTTAAAATATGAGTATTTATATTAAATTCCCTGTAAGAGTTCTATATTTATTAATTTATTGAATTAGGACCCGATTTAAATGAAGTGGGCAATTATTACAAATTATGCTAGAATGTTTACCTGTACGATAATGAAAAAACATCCGTTAAATAACTTGTGAACGATTGTACCCAATGTCTTCAAACTGTATAACTTGATTGTTCCTGGTAAGAGGATGACCTAACCGAGTTCATAACTGGCCGATTGGAAATTTCAGACAAAAACTTTCAATATCGTACCGAAAGAAATTCATTTACAACGACAAATAATTGAAACGGACCATATCGAAGAGCTTGTCTTTGTACAATAATGGAAGACCCATTGAATAGACCTGCGCCGAAAGTAGTAAAAGTGTTAACACCAAGAGCAAATTGCACTCAACATTCTTGACAGCAGGAGACTCATGCGTGTTTGTGACTTCTTACTACAGATCTAAATCTAATTCATTGAACGAATCATCTAATTCATTGAACGAATCATCTAATTCATTGAACGAATCATCTAATTCATTGAACGAATCATCTAATGGTTGTATTTCCATGTCTCTGAAGTACATGTTTATCTCAATAAAGGGTAGACGGTTTGATACATAAAATGAAAGTAGGGCTTATTTGTACATATCATCACCATGTTCCGGTTGAATGATTTTGGCAAAAAAGGTTTTAATATAAAAACTTAGTCTCTTCTGAACTCACGGCCGGATTTCAGCGAAACTTTTTAGGGATGATCAGTTGATCAATCATATCATCGCCGTGTTACTGTTGAATGATTTTTGACGGAGTTATAGCACTTTAAAGGTTTTAGTACACACATTTTGTCCGTACTAGTTCTCCAGAACCCCTGGCCGGATTTAAATGAAACTTTGCAGGGATGATCGGTACCAAGCCTAGTTGCGCATATCATCGCTGTGTTCCGGTTGAATGATTTTTGACAGAGTTAATAATATGACCCCTTATACACGAACTTTATCCGGACTAGTTTTCATGAACCCCAGGCTGGATTTCAGTGAAACTTGGCAGGAATAATCAGTACCAAGCCTAGTTGCGCATATCGATGTCGTGGTCCCCACCACTGACTCGATACAGGCCCTCTTGGACCTCTTGTTTAATGCATTTTGTTGAAAACACATTATCGTTTGACTGTTGAAAGAGCGCTAGACGCATAATAGGCTTGGGTTTTTTAGCTTATAGGGGTCCTAAACAAATTCAACATAAATGGATTCAACATTTTCATAACTGCCAAAGTATACTGACTAATTGGAATGAATGAATGAATGAATGGTGTTTTACGGCACGTCGACACATAAATAGGTCATATTGTGCGCAAAAACTGATGAAGAAATGAAGGATTAATTAAACTTTAATGTAAATATATAAAAATAAAACTATTTACAAATAAGGGATGATATGGTAGTAATATAAACTATATATGTAAATCAACAAATGCCCGAAAACGGGTATAGAAAGAAGTACATAATTATATACAAGAACATATTATAATGATTTATATAGTCTGACTTCCTTCAGGAAATCTACAACTAGACTCAAATCTATAGTATTAAATAACTCGGTCATAGTATTAACATTGTAGTACCTTTGACGCATAGGATCAAATTCTACACATTCCAGCAATATGTGTTTGACCGTTAACGGTGCAAAGCAGGGTATACATTCTGGTAATTGCTCACCTTGTAATAAATATGAATGAGTATAACGTGTATGCCCTATCCTGCACCGGGCTAGGACAACTTCCTTTCGACGAATGAGTCTACTAGAAGAACGCCATTCTCCGAGTAACGGTTTAATTGAATGGAGTGTATTGTTAACTGACAAATCCCAAGCGGCTTGCCAATAGTTACTACTTGTCAGAAAGTCATAAATGCTCGGAGGCTAGGAAATTTCGTTTTTTTTGGGACAGATTTACAAATTTTAAAAGAAATCGCTTAAACATGATTATCATTGCATTATTTAAGAGATTATTTTCTAAAAATTGTCTTTTATAATTTTGTACATAAAAATAACTTTCTTTAAACTGACAATGACTGAATCCTAAAACATTTTCCTCACTGTAACTTGTAACTATTAGACCTACAATGTTGAAACTTTACAAACAATAGTACCCATGTTTAAACAACAATCCTTCATGATATTAAGCTAAGTAGGTCAGAGGTCAAGGTCACCTGATCATGACAACTGTTATTCACGAACTATTTGATCTAGTCTTGAAACTTTATACAGATAGTGCTCTTGGTTAAACAACATCCCCTATCAGTTATGTTTGTATTAGAAGGTCAAAGGGCAGGGTTATATTGACCTGACACCTAGGAAATGCTTTTATCATAACAAATTTAGGAAGCGTTAGGCAGCGCTCTTGTTTAATACTAGTCTAAATGCCTTAGTCAAAATGCCTAAGGACCCACCTAAGAACATGTCAGTAATATTCTCATTGTTTTGTGCATTTCATGCTTGATTAGAGATATGGCTGAACTGCAAAATAACGAGTTTAACTCATCTGCTCTGACTGCATGCACATATGTTACAGCTATCAAGTTGATGTGTGTTCTTAGAAATAAAGTATAACACTTATACAATTGGGTACATTGGATTTTGTTAAGTACTTCGAATTATTGCAGCTTTCTGTGTTCCTAATTCTAATATATGCCAACTAAAGTTAATTAACATCATGTTTTTAAGTATTTAATGTTAACGCTGTATTACAGTTATTTGAATTTCAAACGATATTCAATTAAAAGGGAGGTAATTTAGGTTTATCCATGTTTCGTTTTATAATAGACGAATCTGCAATAAATGGGTCAAACTATTATGTTGTTGTTTTTTATTTCCTACCACTTTTAAGAAGTGTTTATCTTTTAGCGCACTTCGATTCATGTTATGTGTTTTATCAGCAGATATCATGTTTTCATATAAAGGGAGGGTTGTAACAACGCTAAAGGTAACAATTCCGCTAAAGATAACAACCGCCGCTAAGGTAACAATTTCAACGCTACAGGTATCAACCTCCGCTAACGGTAACAATCACCTCTTCCGCTAAATGTAACAACGTTAACGCCAAAGGTAACAACTTTTTATGCCGACGCTAAATGTAACAACTATCGACGCTAAGGTAACAACTTTTTTCAAAATTGAGTTTTTTTTGTAAATATACGTCACAGTGAACACCAATACAATATAATTTTCATGTTTATTTAATGAAAATTACAATAAACGAAAATATGCCATAAACAGGCTCCTTTTAGTTATTATGGCACTTGATTCACTTCTAACCATTGCGAACCGTCTCGGAGTTGTGACAGAGTGCGGTGTGGTCGCCCACCAATAGTGATACGTGTCTTTCCTCGGATACCTTCTCCATCAAGACCACGTCAACTTAAAGATGTCATCCACGACATTGAGAGAGATTTGTTTAAGCGGTTTGGCTTGTTTCGTAAACGATGCAAATAAAAGGTAATAGTATCTTTGTTAACTTATGCAGTTTCAATGAAAATTGAGTAAGCCGGTTTTCGTAAGTTACACCTGACAGGCAAACATAAAACTGAATGTTCATAAATTATCAGATTGAAGGAGTGGGGTGAGTGTGGTGCCGGACACGTCCCTGCACACCCCATCCCCAATCTGAATCCACCCCTATAATCCTCAGTAATTTGTGTTACTTGCTTGACTTGCTTGAATTGGTAGAAATGCTTTTAGTCATGCTATGTATATGCATATATGTAGGAAGAGCGGAGAGGAAGGACCAGGGTTCCCCCTACTGTGTTTTGCCTCATTCCAATGTGCGACAGGCAAAAAGAAAGAAGAAGAAGAAGAAGAAGAAGAAGAAGAAGAAGAAGAAGAAGATTTAGCGTTGAAATTGTTACCTTTAGCGGAATTGTTACACCGGTAACTCTCAAAAGATGTAAATATTTAAACAAAAGACTAATGTTTTCCAAACTATTGGTAAAAAATTACTTATCACACAACTTTTCAAAAATATATTTCGAATAATAAAATTAGTTACAAAAGTGAGTAATTAGGATTTTGTTCAATATATTTTAATTGTGAATATATTGATGAAGAATTACCTGCACTTAAAGAGTTCGGCCGTTTCCAAAGGTCCACTCTCCTATTCTTTTGAGTATATTGATGAAGAATTACCTGAACTTTTGAGTTCGGCCGATTCCAAAGAGTATATTGATGAAGAATTTCCTGAACTTTTGAGTTTCGCCTTTCCATAGGACCACTCTCATACTCTTTTATCATTTTGATGCCAATATTTACAAATTTAATTTAATGCGTGTATATTGTTTTAAATAAACAAAATTACGGTTCTTTTATCATTGTAAAGAAATATTTTCTATAATTTAAAATCTAAGTGATTATTTCATATCAACATTTAAAAAAGCTGTTACTGAACTGGCTTAGACAAACCAATAGCCCGTGGGATTTTAATGATTTCAAATAATAGACGCTTAATAGACAATAATTTAAAAAAGACATGCAATACATGGTTGCAAAAAGAACATACTTTTTATTTCAGCTTTATTTAAAGGTTATAAGGATAGATAGATTACATTCAGATTATTTTAAGCATAGCATGTCACATATATATATACATATAAATTAATAAATATATTCATACGTTCAATACATGTTGTAGTAAACTATGATATTATGTTTTACATATCAAAGAAAGTTGTATATATAAATGTTTTGATCTCATGTTTTAAATATCACAGAACGTTTGAGATCTAATATACCATCATAGCATATGGCCTTATATATAGTAACTCCATATATCTAAATTATCACAGATAATGTTGAGCAATATCTCAATTTATACAATGCCAAATGAATATATAGTTGGTGACATTAATAAAGAGAGTAATAACACAAAAATTGAGACATTGTAAATGCTAGGATTACCCATAAAAGTTTTTCAATGGGGTCCTATAAAAGAAAAGTATGAAAATAAAACGAAAAAAGCATCAGAAATTTAAAAACAGTAAAATGCCTTTACATGTAAAACAATAACACATAACAATTAACATACACAATAGCAATATAAACAGGTAATAATATCTGAGACGCCTCTTGTCTCGTCACTCATATGCTGCAGGGTTCTGAAGGTCCACAAAATGTAAAAATTCTGTTCTACGTACAAACCATTTTTAAATCAACAGAAACCCATGATTATATTAAATTTGTTGTTGCGATGATCTCCCCCAATATACAAGTTACTAGTATACTAAAACATGCGTAGTAATTGCAGTTTAATAGAGGAGAACCAAACAGTAGTCGAACGACACTTCAGAAAGTCATGTTTATAAGTTTTTGGTTATTTCTAGAAAAGGTGGACATTTTTATTATACCAGAGAATCAATGGTCTCAGGATTATTCACCTCTGCATGGATAAACATTTGCCCTGCTCTCGCTCGAAAATCCTTATCGTTCACATTTTCGTTCACATTTAAAATGTAATAAACAAACAAGAGGCCCAAGAGGGCCTGTGGACGCTCTACTGGCTAACACGGCTCTTATAACATCAATGAAGCGATTGACTGCCATTTCCTTTTTTTTTTGAAAGTTTCGGGCAAAAAACAGCTTTTTAACTAAATCAAGGGCCATAACTAAAGAATCTGGTAAAGTTTGGTAAAGATCAGATGAAAAATGAAGGCCCCACCGTATTAACGAGGCAAAATATAGCATTTTTATCTAAATCAAGAGCCGTAACTCCTCTGTTACTGGTCCGACTGGTCCAACATAGAGCTAAAAAAAAAAATTAAAAAAAAAAAAAAAAAATATATATATATATATATGAAAAAAAAATGAAAAAATGAAATAAATATAAAATTAAATAAAAATAATAATAATATAAAAAAAAAAGTCATAAAATCTGCTAAAGTTTGGCAAAGATCGGATGAAAAATGAAGGCCCTATCGTCTTAACGAGGCAAAATATAGCATTTGAACTAAATCCAGGGCCATAACTCCGCTGTTACTAGTCCGATATGAATGGTTTTCGAACTTGTCTGAGCTTTCATTGATATTAACAACTTGATCAAGTTTGGTAAAGATCGGATGAACAATAAAGACCCTATCGTCTTAACGAGAGAAAATATATTTTAACTAAATCAAGGGCCATAACTCCGCTGGTTTTCGAACTTGTTCGAGCTTTCAACGACATTAACAATCTGATAAAATTTGGTAAAGATCGGATGAACAATGAAGCCCCTATCGTCTTAACGAGGCAAAATATAGCATTTTTAACTAAATCAAGGGCCATAACTCCGTTGTTACTAGTCCGATATGGCTGGTTTTCGAAATTGTCGGAGCTTTCATTGATATTAACAATCTGATAAAGTTTGGTAAAGATCGGATGAACAATGAAGCCCCTATCGTCTTAACGAGGCAAAATATAGCATTTTTAACTAAATCAAGGGCCATAACTCCGCTGTTACTGGTCCGATATAGCTGGTTTTCAAAATTGTTCGAGCTTTCAACAACATTAACAATCTGATAAAGATTGGTAAAGATCGGATGAACAATGAAGCCTCTATCGTCTTAACGATGCAAAATATAGCATTTTTAACAATCAATGGCCATAACTCCGCTGTTACTAGTCCGATATGGCTGGTTTTCGAACTTGTCCGAGCTTTCATTGATATTAACAATGTGGTAAAGTTTGGTAAAGATAGGATGAAAAACGAAGGCCCTATCGTCTTAACGAGGCAAAATATAACAATATAACATTTTTAACTAAATCAAGGACCATAACTGCTGTTACTGGTCCGATATGGCTGGTTTTCGAACTTGTCCGAGCTTTCATTGATATTAACAATGTGGTAAAGTTTGGTAAAGATAGGATGAAAAATGAAGGCCCTATCGTCTTAACGAGGCAAAATATAGCAATATAGCATTTTTAACTAAATCAAGGGCCATAACTCCGCTGTTACTTGTCCGATCTGGCTTGTTTTCGAACTCGTCCGAGCTTTCATTGATATTAACAACCTATTAAAGTTTGGTAAAGATCGGATTAAAAATGAAGGCCCTATCGTCTTAACGAGCCAAAAGTTAACGCCGACGACGGACGACGGACGAAGGACGGACGACGGACAACTCGGCATCCCATAAGCTCTGCTGGCCTTCGGCCAGTAGAGCTAAAAATGAGAATAAGTTTAAATATGAAATATTCAATCAAATATTTGAATGAATGAATGAATGGTGTTTTACGGCACGTCGACACATAAATAGGTCATATTGTGCGCAAAAATTTATGAAAATGAAGTATTAATTAAAAATTAATGTAAATATATAAAATCTGATATAAAAAATCAATACCTTGCAAATGAATTTATTCATCAGAAAATCACAAAATCGATCACTATTAAAAAAACGATCCATACGGGTTCAACAGTTCATGATGTTAGCGATCTTGTTTAGTTAGCATGTTTAAACATTTTATCGATTTATAAATCCTATTGAACCAGAGAGGTGCAATGATTTTCTATATATTTTATTTATTTATTTTTTACAAAAAGTGAGTTATACATGAAATGGTCACAGTGCAATATAAACATATACTTAATCAATGGAGTTATATGTCATACAATATAAAAAAGAGTATGATAATGGATCTTTGGAAACGGCCGAAAACGACACAATATAAACCTTTCAAACAATTAATTTCGTTCAACAAAACTAAATAAACTAAACAAATCTGATAGTGTGCGATATCTAGTCTACACATTGGGTATTATTGGCTGATAAAAATATACAACAAATGTATTTGAAGAAAAGAAAAACGCAATTAAGCATGTAGTTCATAAACGCGAAGCAATGTTATGGTTATTGCAATGTCTTGACTTGTGCCCTCAATGGTCAAACACATCTTGTTGGAATGTGTAGACTTTGATCCTACTCAATGGTCAAACACATCTTGTTGGAATGTGTAGACTTTGATCCTATGCGTCAGAGGTACTACAATGCTAATACTATAAAAGGGTTATTTGAAACTATAGATTTTAGTCTTGTTTTAGATTTCCTGAAAGAAATCAGACTATATAAATCATTATACTATTTTCTTATATATATTTGCTTATTTATATACCCGTTTTCGGGCATTTGTTGATTTACATCTACAGTTTATATTACTACCATATCATCCCTTATTTGTAAATAGTTTTATCTTTATATATTTGCATTAATTTTTAATTACTTCTTCATTTCTTCATCTTTCATCAGTTTTTGCGCACAATATGACCTATATATGTGTCGACGTGCCGTAAAATATCATTCATTCATTCATTCTTATTGCTCTGGCTTCTGCCAAGTCATTGAGTACCTTCTTTGTGCCTTTCTAGGCTATTTTTTGTATTTTTATATACACGAGCATCTTTGTGTTTTACTTATATTGCCTATTGATGCTGCCTTGTTGGTTAGAGAATAGTTCATGGCTGAGATTTCTTTATTTACACTGTCCCATTTTATCCCGTTTTATTCTGTTGACAGTAGGGTAAGTGTGAGGTTTGGTGCACCCTAGAACCTGATATAAACCCCGAGCGCCCTACTGTCAACACTTTTGTGTTTGTGATGTCTTATTTCGTCTTTTATTCATCTTTAAATTTGTTCTTTGTTTCTGTGTGTGTTTGTGATTGACTATCGTCCTTGAATGCTGCTTTTCCTGTTCGATTTTTATATCTATATTAGCATGGCATAATCTGCAGAACTGAGGGGCTTTATTTTTTTTAAGAAGACTCACCAGAATAAATTCAATGTAAATCCCATAAAATTTATTTGATTGATTTTCAACGAAAATTGAAATTGACCAACTGGAAATGTTATTTTCTCTTTTCAAAATATAAGATGAATTCATTTTGCTTAAAATCACACACAACTATTGACAACATGTTACAGCTATAGTTCACTTTTACCAGTCAACAATATCGCATATTTACATTTACCTATTATATAAGTTTAGTTGAGTATATAATCCGAAATAAAATTTATTCAGTCATCCTTTATATCATTCAATATATAGAGGATATTTGTTGTTTTATCGTGAATGACATATTTTATTTCATCGAGAAGTGAGAAAACTTTATATTTTCACGAATGCGAAGCATGAGTGAAAATATAAAAGTTAACTTCGAGATGAAATAAAATATGTTATTCACGATAAAACAACAATTGGTATTTTGGTTTAACGATTTTACAAACAACTGTTTATTGAAACTACGATAGTACAACAAGGAAGGATAACTAAGCCGCTTTACACCTTTTTTTTTTTGATTTTGAAGTCCAAATTTGTTTTATTTATACCCAAACAGAACAATTTGTTTGATATATTTATATTGGCAATCATTTCCTTTTAACTTTTATAATCCATTTCAAATCATTGTTTGAATAGAATGTACAATAGGGATAACTTGTGAGTCGTTTAACAGTACATATATGTTAGTTGTACATTACAAAAGTAGTCCCGGCAGCTACAGTGGAATAAAACTCTATATTCCATCCTTATTATCCACAGTGTGGAATAACACTTTTATTTCACTGATAAAATACAGTATTTTATATTGCATATCATAAAATAGTATTTTTTAAACAGACTGAAGGCAAGTCCCTTGATGATTTTATTTTACCTATTAGTACCTTACATTATTATTATTGTTGGTGTTGATAACTTGTTGCTGCAGTGGCGCCTGTGCTACCTGAGTAAATCTTTTGTTTTTCTTGTTTTTATAAGTGTAGAAAGCAAAAATGCCAACAAGGCTGATGGGTACCAGTGTTATGGGTGCTGCTATCCAGCCCATTGAACTGGTTTGCGGCTCTTCAGCCATGTCCTCATCTCCGTCGATCCGACTGAGAAAAAAAATCAAATACATTTTTAAACAATCACATAGATTTTTTATTATACTGCTTTGGCAATACCGAGCGTTTACAGATACTATAGCTGTATATAAGGCTAGTGACATGGAGTAATAAGTAAATTGGGGGTGTTTTACGCTTGGTAAACTACCAAATAGAAGCTTGTGAAACATGGCCGTAAACCCTTATATAAGGAAAGACACCTATACCAGGACATCAGTTTTGATCCGTCGTTCGCTGCATCAACATCGATATAAAAAATATCAGTCCTCATCACTGAAAAATAGTTGAACGCGGGATTCGATCTAAAGACCTCCGGTTTGACAATCCGTATTCATAACCATCGGGCCACGGAGACAACTGAAATACTATTTTCATTTTAATAATGGACTTCGGGTTATTTCTCAGTGTTATTTCACTTTCAGCGTGTACTATTCGAATGTTGGACACTTGTAATCTATATTTCCTGGGTCTTTTTTTTTCGAAAGTCTTTCGAGTAGGTATGCACTTAGAAACGCATTGAATGACGCACCTAAAATGAACAAATGATAACGTCTGCAATATTAACAGTGTATCGATATAAATAACTCTATTGGTTAACTGACTGGATTAGCCCAGTCTAAAAGCGTAGTTACTGTCAATCAGAAAATCATGAGTTCGAATCTCACATAGGCTAAAATATGTTTAGCGAATAGGTGTGTATTTGTTTTTATGTTACTTTGTCGACAAGACCGCAGGTTAATAAATGAAATCGGTTCGCTATCAAAATGCCTCATATACGGTATATTTGATCGTTTCCAAACTTGAACAGATTGTTGACATTGATGGACAATTTCGAAAACCAGCTAGATCAACACCAGAGTGTTTTTCCTTGATTTACTGAAACAATCAATATTCAATCTCGTACCTTACGGGTTCACCAAGTAGACTGGAACCCGGTATGCAGTGCAGTCTAGTGGTAATTGAATACACACTCATGATGAACTGGAATTTACCGTCACGCCAACAGCTAAGACCATATGGCGACTTTACAGCTTCCGTTGGTTGAGTCATACCCCAGGTGCACCTTTTGTGCACGGGCGGGCACCTGGGTAGTACCAGCGAGCACCTGGGTAGAACCAGCGACGTTCCACAGCAGTGAGGGGTCAGACATTTCAGGTCAGAGACTCTAATCACTCGGCCACGCATGCCACTGGATTAAGAAAGTACTTACCGGCAACACCGAGGCGCCGTCGAACAGCCCGATGTAACGCAAAAAGGATAACTATCTTTACAATAGTAGTTGGCTTTGGTTTCTATGGCATCATAGCATGTTACGGTCGTAAAAACGCCTGTAATTATATACACACATGTATACTGAAAGGAAAAAGAAACGCAGGGTGCGTATTTCCGCTTTATATTGCACACTTAATTCCGTATATATTCCAAGGAAATCCAAAGATGTTTTGTAAAAAAAAAAGGTGCAGTTAGTTACAGAAAGGCCACAACTGTGATGTTGTAGACGCTTTAATCACAGTACACGTTGTAACAAGAAATTCATAAATGCTGAAGTTCCTCTTTGAAAATTTGAGCCAGTTCAGTACTGTATTTAATGTTAAGTGATTGCAACATTTAAAGCCTAAGTTTGCTCACCTGCTTGAGCCAAATGCGCATTCTGACGATAATGAAACTTTAAAGGGGTAACCATTGGTGTGTTCAGTGCTGTTTAAACCTTCTTTCTAAAAGGACAGGCCTAATGTCGCCCTGTACCATTCGATTAGCAGTAGCATATTATTTTCCTTTCAGTATATATCGTTATTAATTGTATTCAACACGTACATCGTACTGTTTAAAATGACCAGAGTACAATAATACATGCAATGCCATAGGTCTAATTTATCCAGTTGTTTTTGTTTATCTTACATTCGCTTATCATTGTAATTAATTTATGGATTTTAAATATAAAACAATAAAATAAGCATGTAAGGGCAATGTATCATAAAAAAAATGAAGCGACAATGAGAAAATTAATTCAAAAACAAAAGTGCTACCGTCTAAAAAGAAAATGAGCCCAAAATAAAAATAATTAGTGTCTATAAGAATTGAATTGGGTTTTGCGGCGCACCAACACAAGAAAGGTTATACGGCGCCAAACAGGAATGAATCAGCAATGCTTATTCTCCATTTATATCAAGATAAAATATTGAGGGTGAATGATCCTAGAACCTTACAACCTGCAGAATTGCTGCAAATTATACAGACACCATATTTAGACACCCTATAAACCGAATATTTAACCGTTTATAAAGAAAAACGATATACAAAACACAGTAAGGAAAACAGTACATAAACTATATACCGTCTTTATGGAAAACAATAATCACAAAATAATATAGTGCAAACAAGAGGCCCAATACGGCCTGTAGATACTCTACTAGCTAAAGATAAATTTTATGTGTAAGGGGCAATAACTATTTCAAAATCATTCAATCGCAACATGACGATGATATACGCAACTATGCTTGGTACCGATCATCCCTAACAAGTTTCGTTGAAATCCAGCCAGAGGTTCAGGAGAACTAGTATGTACAAAGTTAGTGTATTCAAATATTTAAGGGGTCATAACTCTGCCAAAATTCATTCAACTGGAACACAGCAATGAAATGCGCAACTAGGCTTGGTACTTATCCCTGCCAAGATTTGTTAAAGTCCGGCCAGGGGATCAGGAGAATTAGTTGGGACAAAGTTTGTGCATTAAAACCTTAAAAGGGCCAAAAAACATTCAACCAGAACACGGCAATGACAGATGCAACTAGACTTGGTACTGATCATCCCCCGCCAAGATTCGTTGAAATCCGGCAAGGAGTTCAGAAGAGATTAATTTGGACAACGTTTGTATACTAAAACCTTTAAAGGGCCATAACTCTGCCAAAAGTCATTCAACCGGAATATGGCCACGGTATGCACAACTTGATACTGATCATCATTGTCAAGTTTCGTTGAAATCCGGACAGGGTTTCAGGAGAACTAGCCCGAAAGACATTTTGTGTATAAAAACATTTAAGGGCCATAACTCCGCCAAAATATGTAAACCGGAACCCGACGTTAATATGCACAACTAGGCTTGGTGCTGATCATCCCTGAAAAGTTTCGTTGAAATCCGGAGAGGGGTTCAGGAGAACTACTAGTAGTCCAGTCAACGTTTGTGTATTAAAATCTTTAAAGGGCCATAACTCCGCCAAAATCATTCAACCGGAACACGGTGACGACATTTACAACTAGGCTTGGTACTGATCATCCCTGCAAAGTTTCACTGACATTCGGCTAAATGAAGGCCATATCGTCTTAATGAGGCCAAAATATAGCACATTTCAGAAAATCAAGGGACATAACTCCATGGAAATGGTACAGAATTTTAACCATCCCGAAGATGGCATGCATATGGCGGTGGACATGCTATATTTACTGTCATTATTCCATGTCAAGCGGCGTATGGTCCCAGTATCTAACAAAATGCTATGTCCCGAAGAGCGAAATAAACAAAATGGAATTTAGTTGTGAGCAGCGGTTATGAAAGTTTGGTAAAGATCGAATGGAAAATGACGTCCCTATCGTCTAAAGGAGGCAAAAGTTAACGACGGACGGACGACGGACAACTCACTATCCCATAAGCTCTGCTGTTCTGCTGGCCTTCGGCCAGTAGAGCTAAAACGGAAAATGATCCCCAAAACAAAATACATTACCGTCTATGGAACAAAAGAAAACAAGTCCTAAAACCACAAGAGTGGGGGTGTTCGTCATGTTTAAAATTTGATGTTCTGAAAAATAAAACAGATTCAATAAAAATAAGTCGATAATAAATTTATATAAAAATAAGAATTATGTTTAACAAAAATGGTTAAGCATAATAGTCCGTTCAGCATGTAAAAGTAGATATAAAAATCGAACAGGATTAAACCTACATCAAACTAATTGCAAAATAAATTATTTTCTTATAGATCCATATATTGAAAAAAACACACATACACACAAAATGTCTAGAAAAAATTAGAGGAGAAAATGTTTCGAAAATTTGAGCTTTCCATAAAATCAGCGCATACATAGGCGTGTGTGTATCTACACTCAAGTGATATGAAAACGCAACACGGGAATTTCCGCTATATATTGTATATACTGCACACTTAATTGCACATAATATTCCAAAGAAATCCCAAGATGTATTTTAAAAAGAAAGTTGCAGTTAACTAGAGAAAGGACACAACTGTGATGTTGTAGACGTTTTAATCACACTACACTTGGTAACAAGAACTTCATAAATGTTGAAGTAGCTCTTTGAAAAATTGAGCTAGTTCAGTACTGTATTTAACGTAAATAGTTTGCAAAATGTTGCAGCCTAAGTTTGCTCACATGATTGAGCCAAACGCGTACTCTGTGAATAATGAAACATTGAAGGAATACTATTTGCTGTATTATTTGTTGTTTTAATATTTTTTCCAGAAGGAAAGGTCTTACGTAGCCATGTACCATTCGATTAAAAACAGCATATTGTACATACAATATATAGCGGAAATTCAAGCGTTGCGTTTTCATATCACTTGAGTGTATTATGAATAAGGCATTTCAGCGTGGTATTACAGTAAATAGGCCTTTATTAATAACACAAATATAAACGTTGAATGAAAAAAGCATAACAATGTCTACTTTAACACCATTTCTTAAAAGTCGCATATTGAATAACCCCACCCACTTAATGGCAACGGATCTGTATCTCAGAGTTTCACAGAACATTTTGATGTAAACCTCATAATAAGATCGATAATGAAGCAAGTTAGGGCCGAAACAACTATAAACACGCAAGTCGTTGGCATTAAACTGTTTTTGGTGGACACTCGAAGAATATTTCACCTGTTGCTATCACACGATTTTAGATCATTTAACCCGACAACGCATGATCCTCCGCTATTGCAAATAGTTCTAGTGCATGTGCTGTAGCAAGAGAATAATGATGTAGGAATAAACATACCCCACTATAGTTGCTTGCTAGCTGTTGGGGAACTGCCGGAACGGCAGCGAGCGACTCATATTGTTTTGGTAAGGTAGTAATGAATAGTTTCTTTGAGTTTTTTTCACTTTGATAACGCAATCTTATAATTACTCATGGTAGCAAAGAACAGTTTATCTGTGTTGTAATGCACGCTAACGCAAACGCATCCCATACATGTGAGTAATTGTATTTCTGTGCTGATGTGTACTTTAGCACGTCGTGCTACAAAGGTGAATATTGCATCAACTTGTAAGGCATGTCAAGGATTCGCCCACCCCTTGATTAAAAATGTTTCGTAGCACAAACTGGAAAGAAAGTGTCTGGTAAAATAAAAACGGTCATGGCGTGTTTACGTCTCCGTGACAACTCTTTTTTTTGAATATTGTTTTAACACCCGAGACTTGGTCTGTTATTATGTTAAACTTTGTTCCCAGTTCCTACCCAGAAATAATGCTATTTTCTCTCGGCAGCTATTTTACGCTTGCGTAAAACCTTGCTTGTCTTCTTATTAAGATAAACGACATTGTACAATGCCGTTTAAACCTATGAGGAATGAATGAACTATCTTAGAGGGTAACAAGTAAGGTTTTACGCAAGCGTAAAATAGCTACCAAGAGAAAAAAGCATATATCTGGGTAGGAACTGGCAACACAAATTTAACATTATATTAGATCTCGTCATGGGTGTTAAAACAATATTGGGGGGGGAATTTTTTTGTCACGGAGACATAAATATGCCACGACCGTTTGTTCTTACCAGACACATTCTTCCCGATTGTTACAATCAGTTGTTCATACCAAACAGTTTGAATCAAGGTGGGCAACCTCGCTTCTCTCTGTTCAAATACCATGACATGCCTTACATATTGATTACAATTCACCTTTGTAACACGACGTGCTAGAAGTACAAATCAGCACAGAAATACGTGTGCGTTAGCGTGTGCATTACAACACATATAAACTGTTCACCTCTAACAAGTGTAATCATAAGATTGCGTTATCAAAGTGAAAACATGTAAAGGAACTGTTCATTGCTACTTTACCATTTGCAACAATGAAAACAATAATAATGAAAACAGAAGGAAAAAGGGAAGAAAAGTAAATCAGCAGGCTTGAAATCCAGCACTAACACGACGCCTCAACCAATTGCGCTACTGAGACTAATGAACGTTTTGTTGCTAATATTCATATAATAATTATCACATGCTACTTTTCAGTAGACTGATCTCCGAAAATGTGATGTCAGCAAGTAAAACGGTAATATTGCAAAATATGTGTTTATACCATTCAAGCTTTTTAGACGAGTTCACTACAAATTGAAGTTGTAATGCATGCTTATCGTCAACTACATGATTCTCAGTCTGCTAATCATAGACAAATACAAAACTCATAAAAGGATCAGGTGCCTTCGGCAGCTGAATAAGTATCCACTTCAGGATCTTCAGTCCACTTTATCTGCGCATAAAATATTATTGTAAATTAAGTGATGGGAAGCGGTAGTAAATTCACGATCGATCATCAGAATTTCAACCGATGATCGATCATTAATCGATTAAACATGGCTTCCATATAAGACACCAGTGTAAGCCTCAGAATATAATAAGAAAAGAAATACATTTCAAGCAAGTATGTTCTGGTCATAAACCAATTGAATGAAACTGACCAAACATTTATTTTCAGTATAAATTGATACTCCTTTAGAGATATATGATTACTTGTTGCAAAATTGAAAATTTTAGTACAAGAGAATGAAATATGTTTTGCAACAACAGAGTAAACTCGATTATGAAAATAAAGTAATCGATTAATCAGAATCAAGGCTTAATATATATGTAGTCGTAGTATAACTTTGATCACTACAATGGCTTCAGGAAAACACACACATGTTAGTAAAAACATGATTTGCATGGACTTGATAGTCGTACGCATTGTTCATTGGAATAGACGCTTGGGTCTGATTATGACATGTTAGCAATTTAATTGTGTACACTGAACACAATTCCTATTACCCACTTTCGTATCTTTGTTTCCAAGGGACCCCCTTTTCAGTATTTATTAACATTCAAAATAGCGTTTGCTTAGTGCCCCGACTAAAAATCAGTAGTGTTATTACTTACTGGTCCTTTGGGATCATCACGCTCAATATTTGTGGCTTTTTTAGAATATCGCTTAAGCCGGTGCTAGGAGGCGTGAGAGTTGTTGCACTTTACATTACCACTCATGAACAGACTGAATAAAACCGAGTCTGCTACTTATATCTCTTGTTTGTGTTTGTTACTTCCAAGGGTTCCCCTTCTCAGCAGTTATTAACTGATTTTCTTATTTGAAATATATTTTAGAATAGTTGTGAGATAAGTAGTTTCTTTTGACCAATAGTTTGTAAAATATTTATTTTTTGTTTAAATTGTTACATCTTTTGAGAGTTACTCTCACTTTATATGAAAACATGAAATGTGCAGATAAAACATATTACATGATTCAAAGTCCGTTTAATGACATAAACTTCTAAAAACTGGTAGGAAACAATATAAAAAAACATAAATGTTTGACCCATTTGTTGCATGTAATATTTGTCATTTTTTGTCTATAATAAAATGAAACATGCATAATCCTAAATTACCTCCCTTTTAATTGAATAACTTTTGAAATTCGAGTAACTGTCATTCAGCGTTAACATTAAATAGTTTGGTGATTTCTTTTGCAAACGCATTTGCATTGGAAAGCTAGAATTTTTTTTATGTCAAACTAATTTTAGTTGGCATATTTTAAAATTAGGAACATTGAAAGCTGCAATAATTCGAAGTACTCAACCAAATCCTATGTATCCAGTTGTAATTGCTTTAATTTATTCTAAGAAAACACATTCATTTGAAAGCTTCTAAATGTGTTCCCGCAATCAGTGCAGAAGAGGGGCGTCCGTGGCCGAGTGGTTAACGTCTCTGACTTGAAATCACTTGCCCCTCACCGCTGTAGGTTCGATCCCTCAGGGGCCTAGGAATCTTTATGTGAGGAAGCTATCCAGCTGGCTTGCGGAACGTCGGTGGTTCTACCCAGGTGCCCGCCTGTGCACGAAAATTGCCCGGAGGGGCACCTGAGGTCTTCCTCCACCAATGGAAGCTGGAAAGTCGCCATATGACCTTAGCTGTTGGTGCGACTATAAAATCCAATTCAATCAGTGCAGAAGATTTAAACACGTTATTTTGCAGTTCAACCGTATCTCTAATCAAACGTGAAATACACAAAACAATGAGAATATTATTGACATGTTCTTAGAAATGTTGGTTAAAGATAATTTCACATGTTTGTACAACATAATATTTGTACACAAAAGAAGAAAAAAGGTTTAGAACGAAAGTAAAATACTTATGATGTTCTTCTCCTAGGCATGATAATAATTGTACACAATGTATGGCATGTTTAACATGTTTAACAGCAGCAATTTGATATGTTTGTAATAAAATTCTGGAAGTGTATATGAGCTATGAATAGTGCTAACAAAAACAGTTTATACATATTCCAAAATAGCTTGTTCATTTAAGTGAAAGAAACATAAGATAGTAGAGAAATAAGGCATACAAAACGAAAGAAAAAAATAACGACTTGAAATGTTAAATCGAGTAAAAAAGAATACAATTCAGTTGCATTTTATAATCGTTGCTTTAAATGAGGGGAGGGTAAATAATAGGGATTGACACATGGAAGGGGTGCTGAGGGTTTGGGAATACAACAACAGAACGAATGAACCGAACTACTAGATAAATCGTTTTGAGTTTTTCTTTATATAATTGTGTACCACGCTGAAGATAAGAATGTTTGTGTAGTAGGATACATCTTCATCTCCAAAGAGAAATGTTTTCAACGTAGTGTTTGCTAGACGGGGAATTGAATTTAGCAATACATTTCTTATATCTGTGTACTTATTGCAGTTAAAAAAGAAATGTTTGACAGACGTCGCGCACGTTAGTGGTACACATTGCGTAACATGCGTCGACGACGTCAAACGTCAATTATTGCAAAAAATACGTTCGTTTTGCATTACGTTTAGGAAATGAATTGAATGTAATTGAATGTTGTTTAACGGCTCATCAACACAGTACAGGTTATTTAGAGCCGCCCCAGAGAGAGGGGAAGGATACAAAGGAATCCGGGAACCTGCCCTACCCTTATTATCGAATAGATTCCTATGGTTCTTTAACGTGCTCGGAGGACAGACCGATACACGGGACCGCCAGGTTTACGTCCCCATCCAAAGGACGAGGCTAAGGAAAAGTGTCTTGCCCAAGAACACACCGACGGAACTCAGTGGCACCACGGAGGATTGAACCCGGGGCCTCCGGTTACAAATCCGCCGCGCTACCGACTGCGCCACGCCAAAAATGAAGTTGTAATTATAAATCCATTAAAGGTGCTTGTCAATAATTTGTACCCATCTACTATTTACATGTTTAATGAAAACATAACAACATCATTCTGTGATGCAACTAAATTTTACTCAGATGCTCAGATAAAAAGGAAAATATATCACTACGGATTATGTTTATAATCCAAATACATTTCGCCAAATATATATTAACAAAGAACATGCACACTATGCAATGGTATGATTTACAGTTCGCATCAGAAAACAAGAAGAAACTGATGCAAAGCATCAGGGCGTCGCAGAATGTTTTCAAAAGGATGAAAAAAAAACATGTGTATTTATTTGTCTTTTTTTATTAAATATAACAACAAAAATGTAGAAATACTTTAAAAAGTATAAAAAGTTATATGGCAACAGTAAGCAATAGTAACTTGAGAACCATTGGTAATATCTGATCATGTGATCAAAACCGCGGGTCATAAATTAGTCAATGGCTATGTACTCGGCAAACATCGGAATTCGCGGCGCTCCACATGGTATTTTTGTATCTCCCTTGGATTGGTGCCCGGTCCAACAGGTAACAATCTATCGAGACCGGGCACCTTAAACATCACGTGGTATCTGTTTGTGTTGAACATGCCACTGTTCAGTGGAAAAAGTTGGATTTAAGTTGATAAATAACAAAAGGATTTAAGGAAATATAACTTCGATCAATCGCTAATAGTGTGCAGTGCAGTATATATATAAGCCAATTTCAGTACAGCAATTTTAATACAACAACACGATCTTATGGCCAGTCTTTTACTCCCAACATTTTTAATCACGTGCTCCTCCATATGTAACGTGCGCGTCAAAAACCAATACAAATATAGCATGCCGCCAATAAATATGTGTACGATGACACGTGCTTACAAAGTAATGCAATACGTAAGTTCTAATTTTGATGTACAATATTTTTTTACTAGTATTCTACGACTCATTTTCATTCAACGTGTCCAGAATTGTATGATGCAAAACCTCCGGCACATCTACCATCGGGCAGGTACACATGCCCGACACCTGCCCGATGTCTTTTCATTAGTTTGTATTTCGGAGCGACCCATTGATACGGTTATAATAGCATCCTTCAATGACCAAAGTTCCCGCGTTGTATGTTGTTCTAAAATCACCAGCTATTAGATCGTTTAATATCTTCGCAGAGGAAGTAGCCGCAAAAAGATAATAGTCTACGTCTGGGTCGTCCGCTAAAACAGCAATTATATCGCCAGTGTTAACCATTTCTTTTAAGGAGATCGACGTCTCAGTTTCCGTTTCATTTTCAACTACAGTCTTTGTTTCTCTGTCTCTAGTATCTTTGACCTTCTTTTCCCACTCATTTTTTCCTTTTACGCTGTTTTTGTTTTGCATACCATCTTGTTTTATTTATTTAGATTGTTTTCTTTTTTTCATTAAGAAGAAAGAAAAAATATATCACAAGTGCGTAGCACGGGAGAATTTATTTATATTTTTCTCATTTCTGAGAAGAAAATGATTCGCATATTCTTTGACAACAAATATGTTTATAATAATGCATCCGATTTACGCTAGTATGTATATAATATTTAAAATTAACAGACTGTTCCATTTTAGTGAGCGGATGTCTTTATGGTTCAACCCAAACTATATTCACTCAAAACAAATAAAATACACTGGGCCTCCATCTAGCAGATTTGACCTTCAGTGTGGATGATTTGACACAAGAAGGATGCACTGGGCGTATATCCAAGTTGTTTCTTTTGATTTTCGGAATATAAAAATTGAAAAGCTGTTTGCTGCAGCAGGATTTATTCACGCATTCATTTATTTGTTATTGTCATCGATATAGACAGGGCTAATACAGATATTATATGATGAAGTTTTGACATTGTTATTATTTTTTTGCGTGACGTTACTTACGCAACGTTAATAAACTGAAATTTTCATTATTAACCGGACACGGTTATTGTTATAGAAAAATGAGAAAATATGGTTTGACAATGGCGATTTTCTGCATGCAACTGGTGAAATAAAATTACTCGCATATAACAACGTGCTCGTATGTTTATTTTAACGTATTTCTTCAATATTGTTTTCAGGCAAGCTAAATTTTACATCAAATTTATAGAAAATAGCAAAACCCAGCTCTGCAATCGGACACAGACATTTGATTATAGTTTTTGATTGAGTGGTATCCTCATTTTTTTTATTTCCACGGTTTCTTTTCATGATAATTTTACTTTATTGCCGTATACTTTTTTCCCGCGAAAACAAACTAATATAACTTTGATAGCGCGTTAAGTAGAACAATATTGTTAAATTCAAGTATTTTTATACAGGCGGACATCACGATTAAGTGAGTTTTTGAAAGAAAACATCGTTTCGGTCTGACGTGAGTCTGCATGTAAGTTATTCCATTCGCAAATGACAGAGGGGAGAAAATAATTTGGACTAGTGTATATGTTAATGCAGTCAACCTATTTCTATAAATACAGCCTTATTACTCTAACTTGACTTTTATAAGTTTACATCTGTCATAATGAAAGCCATGCTATGTTTATGTAGCGGTTGTACGTGTGTGACCGACGAACGCACTGGCTTACTTGTCTGTGACAAATCATGCCAATATAAACGACGCTAGGTTACTTGTCAAGTTACTTGGTGTTTCTTGTCAAGTTACTTGGTAGCAACCAGGCACGGCGGCGTTGTCCCAAGGGAGAGACTGCTTCCTCCTCAGAATCGTACTCAGTGTGTGGCTTGTTTGTTTAGTCAGAAGTCGCAAATGTGATATACAACTTAATACGATGAAATGAACTACTGTAAATGTGCTAAAGTTTTACTTTATGATACGTTGACAGAGGCACATCTGACCCTGGTAGAGACTGGATAAACATGGCTCCTTCTTCACTCACAACACATTAAATTCATTTTACACTCTGACTGTTCATCTCTACTTAGTTGTCCAACACAAGAGAGACGCTGGTCTTATTCTGGTTTTCAACTCTGTTCTCAAAATATTTAATAAGACATAAGCTACTCGCCAAATCATTATTTTGTAAACTAAATTGAAGTTATGATGTGATGTAACGTCGCTAAAGTGACAATTAATTTATTTTGTGTCTCATTATCCAGATGGTTACACGATCTCTGTCTACACCCTCGCCTTTCAAATGCAATTATAAATATTCATTGGAGCACGCTTTATTTGTCGCATACCTAATGTCTCTCTATTAAATTTAAAACCAGGCATATCAGATTTTATCTCTGGGTACGAATGGATTTTCAAAAGATAGACGGTAATTTGATATTTTGCAATTTCATCTACAAAGGTATAATGTAAGGTATTTCTTTCAATCAAAGTTGCACTGAAGTTTGTATCGGTAATTGGATTGATGGTTGGATTGAATGGTATTTTACGTCATTTTCAGCACATGTTAGGCTATATATGACACTCGATTATTAATTGGAGGAGGCAGACCACATATTTTTTCCAAAATTATTAGTTCTGATAGTAAACATTTAATGTGAGATAAAATATGATTTAGTCAACATTTCAACACACATTTAAGGGACATTGTCCTTAAGTAAAGCATACAACGAGCATAAGCAAATAACTGTCTGAATTTTTTTCAGTGAAATGCACACATGAAAACATGAGCATAGACCCAATTATATAAGTATGTAGTAATACATTCGTGAATTTAAAAAAGGCTTTATTTATTGTTTGTAAACATCACTGGGACCACACTATTTATACTTGTATTTCCGTTGTTCACGTGACATTCATTAGCAGCGCATTAGGGTTTTTATCGTATTATGTCTTGCATTACATAAATTTCCGTGTGGTTCAATTAGTTACGCGCTCGTCTATTTTTACCCGCGTATGTAATTTTATTGTAGGCTTGGATTTCAAAACCAAAAGCGGTATTTTGTATTTTGTACCGCTATTTAATTTCGCAAAAACATCTTGTTTCTATTTAGTAAATATAGTTGTTAAATGTTTATCAAAGTAATTATTTTGTGATTTAGAAGCTACTGTTACGGCTAATATAACTTTAATAAGAAATATAATAGAATAAAATAATTACGCGTAATATCCTAAGTGTATATTATCGTGTATATGAACGATTAACCTACATAGTGGGTTAATATATGGATATAATGAGAGCCGTCCAAAATAGATAATAGCGGTATAGAATTATCTTAGCTGGGAACGGTTCCAAGATCCTTATCTCAACGTTTAACAATTTGTCAGCACATTCCATTCTATTGATATCAAAACTTCCGTAATGTTAACCCAACCTTTTCCACCAATCAGAACACCTCGACGTCTAACATGGGTCATTTCATAGCTTTTATTTCTTATTTAGCCCCCAAATGCATAGCGACGTTGTACCAAACGGAAAAAAGGTTACGCAATTCAAGGACATCAGGGGGAATTTGAAAATGTTCACTAATACATGCATTTTAAGTGCAGTATTGTAATTATAAGACTCAAATTCATGATTTCTGTAGTTTACAAAATAAAATGAGATATTATAAAGCTCCTAATCAAATCGATAAACACAGTACTTGAGATGAATTATGGTCACCATGTACACGTACATAATTATGTTTATTATGTTGGTTGTTTAATAATTGTCAAAAATTAAGCAATACAAAAAGAGAAGTGATATATATTTCCCCCGAGTGCGTCCCCCACCCTAACCCGCGGACAAAAGGCATCATTTTACAGGCTAAAGCGCCGTGGGTCGGACGCGGACAAAATACATAAAGAGAACGAGTTAAATAAAAAAAGTTGTGTAAAAGATATGTAAACATCTGGAGGTCTTTAAGATTTGAACTTCCTCATTTTGGCAAATATATATATATAAATATATCATGATATCAAAAATGAGTAAATACACGGATTATATCAATATGAAAGTACCATAAGTATATTTATTTTAATATGCAAACATTACTTTCTATAGAATTATATGAGTCGGGATGAGATATTTATTTTATTTTACCGTTTTGTTTATATCAAACTTGAACATGAATATCACACTACATTATATTCATAATGCTGTTATAACACCAGGCGACGATTTAACTTTCTCAGACACAAACTTAATCAAATCGTATATAAGTGTTAAAATGAAAAGAAAAATATTATAACATCTAAGTTTGATAGTTATTTTTGGAGAGAGATACACAAATAATTAAAAGAACAACCAGGAGAAATAACTAACACTTACCACTATGTAATCCCCTTTTAACGCTGATCTCCCAAACTGACTGTTCGATCTGTGAAACTGTTGAATACAAAATTATTGATCTGGTTCAGAGGGTTGCATAATTATTGTTTTCGCCAAATTACCTACTGATACCGATATGAAGGAACACGGATGTATATTACAGGAAAAAAAGAAACGCAACTCGAGAATTTCTGCTATACTATTACAGAAAAGTTCCAAGATTTTTTGTATAAAAAGGGTTGCAACTAGTTAAGGAAAGGAAACAAGAGATATATGACCTTGAAGCTCTAGTGGCAGGTTCTGAAAGCTAGATCAGCATTCCTGTGAAGTTTCATGGAAATCTGTCAAGTAGTTTAAGAGTAGTCGTTACAAGTTTTTACATATAACTCTATGTAAACAAAGATGGCCGCTGGCAACCATGTTTAATGTCGAATCAAAATAATTTGTTAACAAGGACCAACATCATGTCATGCTGATCATTCTAGAAAAAGTCCTATCACTATCACTTATAGTTTTCAAGAAGTAGTCGCTCCATAACTCTATGTTTAGCCATGGCGGCCATCTTGAATTTCCGGCCGACCTGAAATTATATTAGGATCAACTACACATCAAGAGTAGCATTTCTGTAAAGTTTCATGAAAATCCTTCCAGTAGTTTCAGAGGAGTAGTTGCTTCAAGTATTTACTATATAACTCTATGTAAACAAAGATGGCCGCTAGCAGCCATGTTTAATGTCAAATCAAAATGATTTTTGACAAGGATCAACATCATGTCATGCTGATCATTTTAGAAAAAGTCCCATATAAATAGCATTTACATTTTTCAAGAAGTAGTCGCTACAAACTTGTTTTTTAAAAATCTATTTTTAGCTGTGGCGGTCATCTTGAATTTCTGGCCGACCTAAAAATGTGCTAGGACCAACTAGACATCAAGAGCAACATTCCTGTGAAGTTTCATGAAAATCCGCCAGGTAGTTTCAGAGGAGTAGTCGCTACAAGTTTTTACTATATAACTTTATGTAAACAGAGATGGCCGCCGGCAGTCATGTTTAATGTCGAATCAAAATGATTTTCGACCAACAACATGTCATGCTGATCATTTTTAGAAAAATTCGCAATATTACTTATAGTTTTCAAGAAGTAGTCGTTACACACTTGTTTTATAAAAATCTAGTTTCAGCCGTGGCGGCCATCTTGAATTTCAGGCCGACCTGAAATTTTGCCATGATCAATTAGACATTAAGAGCAACATTCCTGTCAAGTTTCATGAATCCGTCAAGGATATTCAGAGGAGTAGTCGCTACAAGCTTTTACTATATAACTCTATGTAAACAAAGATGGTCGCTGGCAGCCATGTTTAACGCCGAATCAAAACGATTTTCGACAATGACCAACACTATGTCATGCTGATTATTTTAGAATAAGGCCCATATCAATATCACTTATAGTTTTCAAGAAGTAGTTTTTTTTGAAAATCTATTTTTAGCTTTGGCGGCCATCTTTGATTTCACATCAACATGATTTTTTTGCTATGATCAACTAGACTTCATGGGCAACATTTCTGTAAAGTTCATGGGCAACATTTCTGTAAAGTTTCATGAAAATCCATCCAGTAGTTTCAGAGGAGTAGTCGCTACAACAAAAGTTCACGGACGGACAGACGGACGACGGACACCGCACAACAGCATAAATTCTGCTGATCTTTGATCAGTAGAGCTAAAAACTGTGCTGTTATAAGAGTTGTTAATCACTGTTCACGTTGTAACACAAAATTCAGAAATACTGAAGTTCCGCTTTCAAAATTCGAGCCATTTTAATACTGTATTTAAAGGGACACATGGCAATCTTGATATATATTTTTAAGTCGCGGTATCCCATTAGTTTTTCTACACAACTTACATTTTTCAATCATTAATATTAATTATAAGAATAGTATAAAACAAAGTATTTTTGCATATTACTAACTTTTAATTATACTGCACCAAGAATATATTTAAACCTATGGTAGAATAAGAAGAAAAAAATGAAAACTCTAAATTGTGTTTAATTATATGCAAGCAGATTTAAAGGGACACATGGCAATCTTGAGTTTTATTCAAATATTAAAACTTGCTCATCGATTTAGTCATCCTGCGTCATTTTGACTTTAAAACTCCTTGCATATAATTAAATAAAAAAAATCGACAGTCATATATAATTAAATTTCCTTCATTATTTTACCAATCTTTTTAATATATTATTGGTGCAGTATTACAAAAAGTTAGTTATCTTTAAAAACAATTTGCTTTGAACTATACTAACAATTAATATTAATGATGCAAGTTAAGAGAACAACTAACGGGACGCCGTGAGTTTTTAAAAAAATCAAGATTAACGTGTGTCCCTTTAAAGTTAAAATGACACTGGAAGTATAGTCGAGACGATAATTGTAATGCTTAATAACACTCCAAGATTGCCATGCGTCCCTTTAACGTACAGAAATTGCACAATTTTAAGTTCTTAGTTCCCTCATCTGCTTGAGCCGAACGCGTATTCTATCAATAACGAAACTTTGAAGGAAAGACTTTTGATTTGTTCCGTATTGTTTTAGTCTTTTTTTTCCTAAAGGAGAGGTCTAATGCAGCCAAGCAATATATTATACATACAATATATAGCGAAAATACCCGAGTTGCGTTTCTTTTTTCCTTTAGTATATATGAATTATGATGACATCGGTAGATATCCGGTTTCTATTATAATTTGATGTCGTATGATATCATATTGGAATAAACTGTTATTGGGAAAATAACAAAAAATGTCATTGTAAATGTATAAGTATAATGCTAAATCAACCAAAATAAATACAGGATATATATATAGATAAATGCAATTAAAGAAATATTTAACTCAACCGGAATATTAGATGTATGGTTAAATCAAAGTTATATCACATATAGTCAAAGTAATATGACATACAGTCAAAGTAATATGACATACAGTCAAAGTGACATACAGTCAAAGAAATATGACATACAGTCAAAGTGACATACAGTCAAAGTAATATGACATATAGTCAAAGTAATATGACATACAGTCAAAGAAATATGACATACAGTCAAAGTGACATACAGTCAAAGTAATATGACATATAGTCAAAGTAATATGACATACAGTCAAAGTGACATACAGTCAAAGAAATATGACATACAGTCAAAGTAATATGACCCACCCACCCCGGCCCGGGGGTCATAGCTTTACATAAACTTATATAGGGAAACAACTTTTTAAAAAAAATCTCTGAAACTTCTAGAGCCAACGGTTTAATATTTAGCAGGTACCATAAGCTTATGGTCTTCTACCAAGTTTGTTCCCGACCCAATGCCCTATATTTTACAAACGCTTACTAAGGGTAAAACTTAAAACATCTTCTTTTCTGAAACAACAAGAGCAAGTGGTTTAATTTTTTGCATTTACTATAAGCGTATGATCCTCTACCAACTTTGTTTAAATAGTGATCCTTTGGGATTTATCTGTGAACAATAATCTCATTCGATAAACCGTTACTCTAACAGGGCTATCCGCCGAGAGGAAGTTGTTCTTGTCCGGTGCAGAATAGGCCATACACGTCATACTCATTCATATGTATTACAAGCTAAGCAATTGCCAGAATATATACCCTGTTTTGCACCGTTAACGGTCAAACATATATTGTTATTAGATTTACATTTACTTGTTTACAAACCCGTTGACGGGCATTTGTTGATCTACACATATATGCATAATACACTGTTAACACTTTAATTATATCATCCCTTATTTGTAAATAGTTTTTAACAATGTATGTTTACATTCGTTTTGATAACATTGTTTCCTTTGTCATCCGTTTTGCGCACAATATGACCCATTCTTTCTTTCTTCCGTCTAACAAAAATGTAAAGAATTTGAGGATATCGATCCGTCGATATGTATATTCACACGAGTCGCGATCCCGAAGAATGACGGGACTGGCCAAGTTTTCACGATTGAAGAGTTGTATGATGTTCGGTTCAATTCCGACCGGCCTTTTTTGAATATATAAATAAAAAATGGAAAATTAATATATGTGCATGCATATTTTTGCAGGAACTGTGGATTTTACATGTCAGGCAAATGTACAAGCTATTCAGACACGAAAATCCACACTGGCTGCATTGTATCTAATAAAACATTCCGTCATTTAAAATATGCGATAACATACACTCAAGTGATATGAAAACGCAACACGGGAATTTCCGCTATACATTGTATGTACAATATGCTGCTTTTAATCGAATGGTACATGGCTACGTAAGACCTTTCCTTTTGGAAAAAATACTAAAACAACAAATAATACAGCAAATAGTATTCCTTCAATGTTTCATTATTCACAGAGTACGCGTTTGGCTCAATCATGTGAGCAAACTTAGGATGCAACATTGTGCAAGCTATTTACGTTAAATACAGTACTGAACTAGCTCAATTTTTCAAAGAGCTACTTCAACGTTTATGAAGTTCTTGTTACAACGTGTAGTGTGATTAAAACGTCCACAACATCACAGTTGTGTCCTTTCTCTAGTTAACTGCAACTTTCTTTTTAAAAAACATCTTGGGATTTCTTTGGAATATTATGTGCAATTAAGTGTGCAGTATATATAATATATAGCGGAAATTCCCGAGTTGCGTTTTCATATCACTGAGCCCGCGCATAAGGTCACATGGTGAAACTAGTATAACCAATAAATAGCTGTAATATATGTAGGGCCAAACACAGCTTCAAATCACAATACAATGATGTCGTCCTTTTAATTCCCATAGAAGATTTCATATCTATTTTCAAAGGCCGTTTGACTGTCTATACATGTAAGGGGAAATATTTAGTAAAGTATATTTGGTAACTTATTGTTGATACAAACTATTCCGACCGGAATTGCACTCTATATCTTTGATACTATTGGATGTTTTTGTTAAGGGTAGGCAGGTGTTGCCAAAAGGCCGGTATAGCGACCGTCCAGTTTGATAGAACCACGGTATATTAGTAAGGGAAGTAACAGCATTAACATAATACAAGTACTTCAACCCTGGTTATATTAAGTAGGGCAGTTCCCACGCTTAATACACCACGAAAGAGCCATAATTGCATTTATAACTATGTTTAACAGGTTCTGCCAGAAGGCCAGCACAACGACCGTCCAACCACGTGTATGACTAAGGGGAGTAACAACATTTAAATAAGTACTTCAGCCATGGTTAGAGTAAGTAGGGCAGTTATCACGCTTAATACACCATGAACCATACTTGCATTTATGACTAAACAGGGTAAATTTATGTAGGATTGTGGATTTTATAATCTATTTTCGTATGATAATTTGATAAAAACAATGACCTTTTCATATTGACGAGAATATTCAAAATGGATAAAAGTATTTTAAGTTTTACTCTATGTCTCGATGAAATGATGTCCTGCGTTAAATGTGATCACTTAAATACCCGATTTCGCTATGAGCTGGTGAACATGAAGATACAAAGAAAGACACGTCTATAAAGAAGATTTAAATACAGGGTGGTCTGTAGGTTTAATTGAATTGAACTGAATGTTGTTTAACGGCTCATCAACAAAGTATAGCTTATTTAGAGCCGCCCCAGAGAGAGGGGAAGGATACACAGGAATCCGGGAACCGTGCCCTACTCTTTTTATCGGATAGATTCATATGGTTCTTTAACGTGCTCGGAGGATAGACCGATACACGGGACCGCCCGGTTTACGTCCCCATCCGACGGACGAAGCTGTAAAGGGAAATAATTCAAGTGCGATTCAGTTTAGGCCCATTCTGGAGGCAAGTTTCTTTAATGAGACTTTGCAATAAAACTGTACAAATAACGGCAAAATTACACTACAAAACTCTATCCAGGTGCTCACGTTATATACTAATGTATATTTGCTGATAACAAGTATAGGTTTATTTACGGGTTCTTTACGGGTTCTTAAAATATCATTGATTTAATATGTGTAAAATAAATTTGGATTTGGTAATCCTTATTTTGTTGGTTGCTGGTATGGTGTTTTACGTCATCTTCAACACATGCAAGGTTATATAAGACGGTCGATTTTTATTTTTTTTTTGTGGTGGAGGTAGACCACCCACTTTTCCTGGGTAGAACCAGAACTGTACACCTCCCGCCATTCGCAAGAATCGACACTTCTCACTTACAAGTCGAGTTCCCAGTGGGATTCGAACGCGCAGCCGCTGCGGGGCGAAGGTTTACAACGCAACGTCTTAACCATTCGGCCACATAGACGCTATCCTTAATTCGAAGCTCCAGTTTTGAGGTTTCGGCTGGCTGGTTATAGCCGGTAATCTCAAACTATATTTAACTTTAATATCTATATGTGTGGAGAAATTTTTGTACCAACCACTTACCAACGCATTTGAACCCGCAGCCCTAGACACCAACCTCGACACACTGCATCGCCCAATAGCAGAATCCTTAGCCCACTAGGCAACCTAGTCAAACTAAAAAGATTGATTTTGGAAACCGGGTTATACTAATATATAGGTCATATTGTGCGCATAAACTGATAGAAGATGAAGAAATGAAGTAGTAATTAAAAATTAATGTCAATATATAAAAATAAAACTACATGTAGTTACAAATAAGGGATGAATGAATGGTATTTTACGTCACGTCGACACATAAATAGGTCATAGTGTGCGCAAAAACTGATGAAAGATGAAGAAATAAAGTAGTAATTAAAAATTATTGTAAATATATAAAGATCAAACTATTTACAAATAAGAGATGATATGGTAGTGATATAACTATATAATGTAAATCAATCGTCAACGGTTACAGAAATAAGTAAATAAATAAAAGAACATATTAAAATGATTTATATAGCCCGATTTCTTTCAGGAAATCTAAAACAATACTAAAATCTATAGTTTAAAATAACTCTTTCATAGTATTAACATTGTAGTATCTTTGACGCACAGGATCAAAGTTTACCAATTCCAACAAGATGTGTTTAACCGTTAACGGTGCAAAGCAGGGTATACATTCTGGTAATTGCTCAACTTGTAATAAATATGAATGAGTATAACGTGTATGCCCTATCCTGCACCGGACTATTACAAATTCTTCTCGACGAATGGGTCTACTAGAAGAACGCCATTCTCCGAGTAACGGTTTAATTGAATGGAGTTTATTGTAAAACTGACAAATCCCAAGCGGCTTGCCAAGAGTTACGAATATATGTGTTAATACAACTTTTAAAACCAGTATAAGGTAATTTGGCATTAGATATACGTAAAACTAATGTTGCTTTAGCAGCACTATCAGCTATATCATTACCACGTATTCCTACATGGTTTGGAAGCCAGCAGAAAATAATAACATTATCAACTATAAGAGAATTGTAATTTTGTAAAAGTTGAAGCACAACTGAGTTATCATTTTCATATTACCCAGGGCTTGAAGAGATGATAGGGAATCAGACAAGATTACAAAATGGTTATCATGAGATTCCTGAATATAGTTTAAGGCCTTAAGTTCAGCTGAAAAGATAGAGGCCTTGTCAGGCAGGCGGCTCTTTATACTGTGTTGTGTCTCTTAATTTTGGTTTAATACGAAGACCAAATGGGCGAATGGCCTTCGGTTTTCGATCAAAAAGAGGTTCATATATAACTATGATTAAAAACAGTATCGAAAGTTGGGTTCGAAGGGTTAGATTGTAATTGAATGGCATGTTGAAGGGCTAATGTGTCCCTTCTATGAGACATTGATGGTTCATTTACTTCAACATATAGACTCTCGGCTGGTGATGTACGAAAGGATCCTAAGGCGAGTCGTAATCCTTGATTATGTATAGGATCGAGCATCTGCAAGTATGACTTGCGAATCGATCCATATACTATTGAGCGGTAGTCCAGCTTGGATCTGATAAGAGATCTATAAAGTTGTAAATGTACTTTACGATCTGCTACCGTATTAGTGTTTGCAACAACTTTAAGTAAATTAAGAGGCTCTTGGCCTTCATGTATTTGAGGTGTGGTATAAACGTTAATTTACGTTCGAAAATAATACAAAGGATTTTCGTCTCATCCACCACTGGTATTGGTGGCCCATCATCCAGTGTTAGATGAGGGTATTCGTGATAGTTGAAAAAAGTGCATACGATTAGTTTTAGATTTAGAAAATTTAAAACCTTTTTCATCCAACCAGGTCTTAAGTTTATTGAGACATTGTTGAAAACGAGTATAATAATGGACCTTTGGAAACGGCCGAGCACGACACAAACGAAATATTGCAGTCTCGGTTTGATTGAGACTGTTCATGAGCGGTAGTGAAATATGCTAGCTACCGCTCACGCCCTATAGCCCCGGGTTGAGCAGAACTCAATATTCATAAAATCAATAATACACAATTTTAACCATCCTGAAGATGGCATGCATACGGCGGTGGACATGGAGTTAATTGCTTCCCCATGTCGTACGGCGTATGGTCCCAGTATCTAATAAAATTAAGTGCCCCGAAGAGCGAAATAAACATAATGGAATTTAGTTGGGAGCAGCGGTTATGAAGCCTGCGTATCACAAGTAACAGCCAAAAGACTTAATTAAAAAGCAGACAACATATCCTATAAGTGGTTAAACAATACCCAGAGCCCTTTATCGGCCGGAGTATTTGAAGTTGTCTCTCAATAGTGTTCATGTTTATTGCACGATAACATATAACAAAGTCGTCCACATATAGAGAGCAATCCACACCAGGATTAATGCATTTAACTATACTATTATTTGTCATATTAAAAAGGGTGACAGAAAGTATGCTGCACTGTGGCACACCCATCTCCTGTTCATGAATGTCAGAGAGAGAGGATTGAACCCATTCGGACACGAAACTGTCTATCATCTAAGAAATTCTCTATAAAAATTGGTAATCGGCCTCTAAGACCAAGGTCATAAAGATCATTCATAATACCGTACTTCCATGCAGTATAATAAGCTTTCTCCAAGTCAAAACATACAGCTACTAGATGTTCTTTCTTTACGAAAGCTTCCCTAATAAATGATTCAAATGGAATGAGATTGTCTGTTGTACATCATTGGCGCCGGAATCCACTTTGATACTTTGTTATCAGTTTGTTGGATTCCAGGTACCAAACGAGTCTCTCATTAATCATTCAGTGCATGGTTTTACATATACAACCCGTTAAAGCAATAGGGCGATAATTTATTGGGTCCTTATGATCATTTCCAGGTTTGGAATGAATGAATGAATGAATGTTGTTTTACGACACGTCGACACATAAATAGGTCATATTGTGCGCAAAAATTGATGAAAAATGAAGTACTATTTAAAAATAAGTGTAAATATATAAAGATAAACTATTAAAAAAATAGGGGATGATAAGGTGTAATATAAACTATGTAATGTAAATCAACAAATGCCCGTCAACGGGCATATAAACAAGTAAATATATATAAGAACACATTATAATGATTTATATAGTCTGATCTCTTTTAGGAAATCTAAAACAATACTAAAATCTACAGTATCAAATAACTCTTTCATAGTATTAACATTGTAGTACCTTTGACGCATAGGATCAAAGCCTACACATTCCAATAATATGTGTTTGACCGTTAACGGTGCAAAGCAGGGTATACATTCTGGTAATTGCTCACCTTGTAATAAATATGAATGAGTATAACGTGTATGCCCTATCCTGCACCGGGCTAGGATAACTTCCTCTCGACGAATGGGTCTACTAGAAGAACGCCATTCTCTGAGTAACGGTTTAATTGAATGGAGTTTATTGTTAACTGACAAATCCCAAGCGGTTTGCCAAGAGCTACGAATATATGTGTTAATACAACTTTTAAAATCAGTATAAGGTAATTTGGTATTAAATCTAATGCTGTCTTAGCAGCACTATCAGCTCTATCATTACCACGTATTCCTACATGGCTTGGACGCCAGCAGAAAATAATAACATTATCAATTATAAGAGAATTGTACTTTTCTAAAAGTTGAAGCACAACTGGGTTATCATGTTTCATATTACCCAGTGCTTGAAGAGATGAAACGGAATCAGAAAAGATAACAAAATGGTCATCATCAGATTCCTGAATATAATTTAAGGCAAGTTCAATTGCCTTAAGTTCAGCTGAAAAGATAGAGGCCTTGTCAGGCAGGCGGCTCTTTATGCTGTGTTTGTGAACAGCTGCTGCAGCTACCTTATCTCCATCTTTAGAGCCATCTGTGTAGATATGTTGAAAGTCACTGTATTTCGATATAATTTCATTAAATTTGCTTTGAAAGACAGTAGGGTCTGTACTGGATTTGTTATTATTACAAAGATCAAAAATAATTGTTGGAGTTTCCAAAGTCCACGGTGGAATTTGTGGTACTTTGTACTTGGCAATCAAATTTAGGTCGATTTCAGTGTCTGTTAATTTTGGTTTAATACGAAGATCAAATGGTCGAATGGCCTTCGGTTTTCGATCAAAAAGAGGTTCACAACTAGGATTAAAAACATTATCGAAAGTTGGGTTTGAAGGGTTAGACTTTAATTTTATGGCGTATTGAAGAGCTAATTTGTCTCGTCTATGAGACAGTGATGGTTCATTGGCTTCAACATATAGACTTTCGGCTGGTGATGTACGAAAAGCACCTAAGGCGAGTCGTAATCCTTGATTATGTATAGGGTCGAGCATCTGCAAGTACGACTTGCGAGTCGATCCATATACTATTGAGCCGTAGTCCAGCTTGGATCTGATAAGAGATCTGTAAAGTCGCAAGAGGACTTTTCGATCTGCTCCCCAATTAGTGTTTGCAACAACTTTAAGTAAGTTAAGAGCTTTAAGGCATTTGGCCTTCAAGTATTTAAGGTGTGGTATAAACGTTAATTTACGGTCGAAAATAAGACCAAGGAATTTTGTCTCATCCACTGCTGGTATTGGTGACCCATCCAGTGTTAGATGAGGGTCTTCATGATGTTTACGAAGTTGACAAAAGTGCATACAATTAGTTTTATATTTAGAAAATTTAAAACCATTTTCATCAGACCAGGTCTGAAGTTTATTGAGACATTGTTGTAATTGTCTTTCGATAGTATTCATGTTTTTTGCACGATAACATATAACAAAGTCGTCAACATATAGCGAACAATCCACACCTGGATTGATGCACTTTACTATACTGTTAATCTTTATATTAAAAAGTTTTGGGGACTGGAATAACGATTGCTTCCCGCCAAGAATCGGGGAAGCTTCCTGTCGTCCAAACCTTATTAAATATATAAAGAAGTGTAGAGAGACAGGTTTAAGGTAAATGTTTTAATAATTGATAATGTATATCATCAGAACTAGCTGATGTATCGTGAGCATTTTTACGGGATTCTCGAAGTTCTTTCAGAGTGAGTGAACAGTTTATTGTATTTTTTTACTTGAAATTCAGCTTTTTCAATATTCTATTCTGGATTTTAGACGTATTAATATATCTTAGGACTTTTCACCTAAAAGTTATCCCCTGGAAATATATAGTTTTAAATTACACCTCCAAAAATACTTCAACCCTCACTCCACCCCTCCCAGATCAAATACATCACCCCTCGGATTACTAATTATTCGTATTGACGACAAGGCCCCTCCCAACACACTTCCAAGAACTACACTCTTATACCCTCATACATGCAAATACAATAATACTTAGCTTCTTCCAACGGTGGTCTCTCCCACCCAACCCACGCCCCTCCCCCCTCCCACCACAAACCTAATACTTACCCAATAAAACAAAAAACCCCACCCAACCATCACACTATCACCCACAACACAAAACCATTTCATACTAAAATAAACCCATAAATAACAAATTTTATCCTCCTTCACCAACTCTCTTCTATATTCACATCCCACTCAACCCTCACCCCTACTTCAACAATCACATCTAACCCTACTTACCCATAAACCCCAAATAATAAAAAATAACCAACATTACAAAACCTAAATAAATCCTACCTATCTTCCACCTCATCCAATCTAACTTCCTCTTATTAAAACACTTCACACAACAAATAAAAAACAAAACACAAAAAACTCCCCCCCCCACACTACTCCCCAAAACTCCTCCTCTAAAAATCCCACAAAATCCCCTATAAATACCACACAAATCCACATACACAACAACACTAAAACCTCAACAAACTCCTCACTCAACAAAACTAAACAAAATTCCATACCTAAAAACCTCTCATCTCTCTCTAACCTCACTCTCCTACCTCAAACTTCAAAACAATACAAACCACTACCTCTTTAAACCCTCCCCCAACCCCAACAACCCAACACAATCTACTTTCCTACCCCCCACTAACCTTCTAAACCTCACTCATCATCAAAATACTACACAATACCATTAAACATATTTCTAAAATTCCAATCTCTAAAAATTCCACTAAATCACACACACATCTTTAAAATACCCCCTCTACCCCCCCAAACCTACCCCTTAACCTCTAATATACTTATTATTATATTTATAAATTATAATATCATTATCAATTTATCTTATACTCTCATTAATACCTCCTCCAACCCCCCTAACAACTCAAACATAACCACAACCTAACACCAAACACAAACAAACTAACAAAAACCACCCACACCACAAAACAAAACCAATCAAACACACATCACAAAAATACTAACACATCTAAACAACAACACTAAACCAACCCCAACACCAACCCAAACTAACCCCACAACACAACCCAAACCCCACCAACACCACAAACCACCCCCAAACCCACCCAACCACACCCCCACAACCCACCAACCCACACCACACCCCCACACCCCAAACACCCCACAACCCCAACCCCCCCCACCCACCCCCCAACCCACCCCCCAACACAACAACAACCAACACCAAACCAACACCCAACCAACCACCCAACCACCCAACCCACACCACCCCCCAACAACCCACAACAACACAACCACCAACCCCCAACAACCACATACCCAACCACTACAAACCAACCACAAACCCACCACAACCACCCACCACAACCCCCCAACACACCCAACCACTCCAACCAACACCAACACCAACCCCCACACAAACACAACCCACACCCCAACACCCACACACCCCCACCCAACCAAACCCCACCCACACACACCAACAAAACACCCAACCAACACCCACAACCCCACACCAACCCAAACAACCCAACACAACACCACCCACAAACCACACAACCCACACCCACTCAACCTACCACAACAAACCCCA